>JANTCA010010557.1:0-24779 GCA_024741275.1 Chironex yamaguchii | reverse complement strand
ATACTCATTAGTCGCTTTGCACTCAAGTTTTAAACTCAAATTTGATCAGGTAAGTTCAATGGTATATACTCATTAGTTCGTCTCTCATGAAGACAGTATAAGACAAAGCATTCTTTTTACGGAAACTCTAATCACTGTTCTGTACAGCCCATAGTTTGCTATTAGCTTAATTTTATACTCTTCGCCTTCGTACGATTATTTGTAATTGTCACGCTGCAACAAGCCCGAAGTGGGACGCGATGTGAATTGTGGAATGCTCTGTATGGCCAGGAACTGTAAAATAAAGACTCGAGGCAGCAGAATTATAGAGGTAAATCTGAGTGATTAGAAATGTTTGTCAGGGATAGAGTAGAAAGAAAATTCGGGAAAAAAAAGAATTTGAGACTCGTAGTGAAGAGCAAGAGGATAGAAAATATGGCTTTGATTGAAAGTATAGTAGGAAAGAAAATAATTGTTACAATTGTTGCAAACTTAAAGGATATAATTTAGAGTAAAATCTGAGATCCAAAAAAAACCTGAAAACATGAATCATCAACAGTCTAGAGAAATAGGACATATTAAAGAAGAAAAGACAAATAATGAGCAGAAGAATAACAAGAGAAGAATAAAACAACCAAAAGAAATACAAGAAGAGAACATAGACAGAAAGACAAAAGCAAAGGACAGGAAGAAAAAACAATTACATGCAAGTAATTACGTGAGAAAGAAATAGAATTATCTTAAAAAATTAGCATCCAAGCAAACCTTAGCATCGAAAGTTAAGGTATTAGAAAATGGTCATTGAATGAATTTTTAAAGGAATTTAACAGGGATGTAGCAAGGAAATCGATTACAAAGAAGAGAGCATGTTACGATTTTTACCTTTTTTCCCACAATAGTGGTACCATGGGTGTATTATTTTACTTTTTACTTTTAGGAAGTTGTGATAATGATTATCTAAAGCAAGATTGACTTCACAGCTCTTGTTCACATTTTTCATGCATATATTCCCTAGTCTTTAATTTTCAATTTCTCTATATTGTTTTATTGTGGTCCCTGGAAGTTTTTTTGGAGGTAAGGGGAGGATGGGTTTTATCTTTTCCAAGAAATCCATTGTGTTATCATTGGCCTCCAGCCTCGTAATGCACAAAACTTTTCTTCTTTTTTATAGCAAATTGTTCGAGAATACAAAGATCCTCATTACGTCATAGATACTGGAGGACACAAGGGTGGTATGAAAGGCATCTCTGTCTACCTGGTCAATGATAATCTTTATTTTCAAGTTATTATGAGCCCACAAGAGGATATTATGATTTGGACTGTGCGTACACCTGTCTATACTGTTAGGTAAGTTCGTACATTCCTTAGCGGTATTTGTTGAATCACTCTTATCACACTATGTGCTCCTTATCAATATGGATCCATTCTCACTATGTCTGATAATTCAAATCTTTTTACAATAATAACTATGATTATTATTATTATGAAATATAAATGCAAAAGGTACGAATCATTAACCACTACTTACAGGTAATTTCGTCCTTTGGAAAAAAGCTTCTTTCTTGCAGAATTTATAAATGTATCCTATTGCATTACAATAAAGAGTGTCAAATACTCATAAGCATTACTCTTAGCCACCCTCCTTAAGCGTAAGCAAAATTTAGAATTTTGCTTGATTCTACATCCAGTTCCTCATATTTCTGATGTATTTTGACTAGTCAAAATGATCAGTGTCAAACCAACACCACTTGATTATTTGAAATAAATATTAAGTTACTTACTCATATAAAAGCTTTCTTGAGCCAGGTTAAGAGATAAAACAAGTACATTTATGATAAATATATTCCTTATATAATCCTATTTCTGAGATATAAACATAATCATACTTCCAATTCAGACATGGAAATTAACATCACTCATTACTTATGCAATTTTTACCGTGAGATGCTCGTATAAGCTAGCATCTTCTTATCAATTCATCTTTTGCCTTCAATATAAAGTTTTACGGCTGCTGCAAAATTAAGGTCTACATATTTATCGCCTAAAGGCTCTTTCCGCTAGAAAGTATACTTTTTTAATCAGGAGAAATGTGTTGTTATTAAAATTCGATTGTTGATCTTGGCCCTTCATCAACCCCTCGTTTTCTTTTGTGTCTCTTGCATTTTTTTTTTGTTTATTATCTCATTGTTTGTATTGACCAATCATTGGCTTCCTTATTGGTTAGTTTTCGACTATTAATCACTACAGTGTTCATTTTCATCATGATATAGACATGTTATCCACAAGAACAAACTTGAAGATAGGTTTACCCCTGGCACTAAGGACACTCGAGATAGACGACAGTAACTTAAGTTTTGGCTGAGAAAGTGAACAGTTATGCAGTAGAACTGATAAGGCTTACCACCAACAGAGAGAACTACAATGCAATGACAGCCAGTCTGACACGCCACTTTTCGAAAATGAAGACGATCAGTCTTTAACAAGAATCTTTGCCATATATTATCCAAAACGGGTTATGAATGTTGTGCTTAGTGTTTATAAACTTTTGAACACAAGTCACCTTTGTTTACGTCCGTAGGTGGCAAAGGGTAGTGATGACGTGGAGATTAGATAAAGGTCTTTGGGTTTATCTTGATGGTTCCTTCCGTGGTTTGACCAAAACACCGCGCACATTACCTATTGCTCTTAAGGAAGATCTCAATCGATTTGTAATTGGCAGAAAAACCATTGGCCCTGATTATCAAGGGGCGGTCTTTGGTATTTCTTCTCTTGCCATTTACAGCCGATATTTAACACGGCAAGATGCTGAACGAGTATTTGGTGAAAAAGGTAAATAATTGAAATGTATTTTTGATACTATGCTAAATTCGATATTTATTTAACAAGCGTAGGTAAAATTCAAGGAAATGTTGCTTTATAGGAAAATACCAGTATGCCAGCAAAGATAAATGGAGAATGTCAGAAGTCGGTCGTCGGACGAGGTGTATTGATTGTTAAGGAAACCCTGCTATTGACGCGCCGACGAGCTCCGACACTGTAGGTAAAAAATTTGTAATAGGCATGTCACCATATGTGTGGGAAGCGATGACGTCAGAAGTAGATTGCATCTTACAGTGTAGCAGGCATGAGCAAAGAGGAGCATGCATGGAATACGTGGTCCAGTTAACAGGAGTTTCAAACGCCTTAAAATTGTGACCATATTGGAAACAGTAGTGGAAGAGCTCACAAAGTAAAGAAGACACTATATGAATATAGATAAGTCTAATTCTTTAATCTTCCTCGTCCATGATAACTCGAAACGAGATGACCCATCAGCTACAAAGACTCCAGAGGATAACAATTTCAATTCCGTTCCCCAAGCTGAAACAGGATGTGTTACTGCAGGGCGATCTATATAATCTTATATAGATCGCCCTGTGTTACTGTCATCTTTGATAAAGATTAATATACCCCTTAGTACATGTAACAAGTTGAGAATGGCTCATAAAGTGTCCTAGTATTTCCATACAATCAATTATTAACATCTTTGTCTCAAGTGATTTCAATGTTAACCGCATCAATTGGCTTAAATTTTCAAACGGTACCATAAACATGCTATCAGTACTTGTCTATTTGTGAATGACTTAGTCAAGCTGTTTATGAGCTCAAGTCCCTGCTACAGCAGGGATAACGCAACAGCTTAATGTTTATGAATTGGCTTCATGAGCGCGTTGAGATATCTTTTCAGCTCAAAAGCACGAACTCCCATGAGTACCTCACTTGGTCACTAAGTTCTATCACTGATTATTTAACTGTGTTTAGTAATTAACTGTGTTTAGTAATTGACTGTGTTTATCAACTAACTGTGTTTAGTAATTAATTGTGTTTAGTAATTAACTGTGTTTAGTAATTAACTGTGTTTATATTTATTTTCGCAGAAAATCCGTTTCCTGGACTTATACGTGAGGTATGGAGGGACACCCCTGGTTCAAGTTTAGGCCAATTGGAGGCCAACCCAGACTACCCAAATAATCCCAGCAATATAGAAATTATTGAAAATTTCGACGCACCTTTTAATGTAGCGAAAGATTATGGATCAAAATTAAAAGGCTACTTTGTTGCACCTGAAACTGGAAATTATACATTCTACATGAGTTGCAGTAAATCGTGTGAATTGTATTTCAGTGCAGACGAGGATGTGCGTAATAAAACGAAAATACTGCAACTCTATAAACCAACTTGGCATAATCAATGGAATAAGTAAGTTGCCATGATAGCTACTTCTACTCCATCATTGATAACCTAAAAGCTTGACAGTATAAGGAAATTTTATGTTAAAAAATATTTATTGGGGGATTTTGTGTAATTGATTTTGATCAGATTGGTTGTAATGAATACAAGGACATTAATCCTAGGAGGTTAATGCAAAAAGAACATTAAGATTTGGAGAAAGACTTTTATATAATAACATGGAGGTTTTGAAGTTGGAGGAACATACGATTTGATCGTTCCAGCTAAGAACATGTGTACATAGCTGAAATTTCTCAGGTCAAATTAGATCTTAAAAACAACATAATCACAATTTCTTTAAAATAAAATTTACTAATTGAAATTTGTCATATATTTCCTTTCAAATATTAGGCAATTTAGTAGCATCAAAAATTGCTTGTATTTACCACTTATTTGTTTCTTTGTTTGTATTTCTGCCTGTCTGTCTATCTACATGTTTGTTTGTTTCTTTGTATATATGTTTGTTTGCTTGTTTACAGAATAACTCAAGATGTTGTTGGCGGATTATAATAAAAACTTCAGGAAGGTTGGGCATACCGCAGGAAACGAACGATTTATTTTCCTATGTAGATCCAATACGGATCTAGTAACCAAATATATTTGCTGCCATTTTTCGTTTAAGAAATCCTTCAGTAAAAACACCGTTGCCATGTCTCTTTCTAGTAATGATGTGGAAATCCCAACCTTGCGCTCTCGAAAGTGTTTTTGGTTTTATCTAACTCAAAACTAAAAGTAACATCATTATGTAAAAATTTCTAATGTTTAATTTGAAATGAACCATGTTATCATTCATTCTAATTTAAAGATATGCAAATCAATCATCCAAGGCTATTTACATGGTGGCAGCCAAGTACTACTTCCTGGAAGCGATCCAAAAGGGAGAGGAAAGCAGTGACTCTATATCAGTCGGTGTACGCATGCCCAGTGGAAGGTATCAGCGACCAATCAATAAAGAGAATTTACAATGGAGATTGCAAGGTACATTCCTTAGCTGAAGTTAAGTTTAATTTGATAAGAGTCGATCTGTTACAACTTTTAAATCAACATTTCATCCACAACAAAACCAATAAGTAACTGTTTGCCATAAAAAAACTGTGGCCACGGCACGATATTAACAGTGGAGGGGGCAAGAATACCTAAAATCCTACTCTGGTTGGGCGACCAAGAGAAGTTCTCAATATCAATCTTCTCCAAACGCTCCAAAAAGCCTATCAAATGTATTTCCTTGAGAGTAAAATTGATACAAATAATGTTTTGAATTTTAAAGAGCATAGCGCAATTTGCAGAAAGCGAGTCTAAGTATATGTCACTGCGACCTCTAAATATATGATAACCTTATCATGCGTAAAAAATTGTTTTGCTTCATCAAACTGTGTGCACGTCATTATAATAACCTTTTGAATTCGATCAAGTTAACCTTTATTAAAGAGGTAACATGAACAACATGCTAGCATAAATAAAGTATCAGATGGCTTTGCCCCCAATATCACTATATGTAGAGTGATGGCTTCTTTCCACAATTTCTTGTTTTATATTTATTTTTCAATTTCCTGTATTTTTGCTTATTGCCTGGAAAAAAGTGGGGGCCATAGATCTCTGGCTCCCCATCGACGCCGCCCCTGAAAAACGTAAATTGTAAAACAACCGCAATAAAAGTCATTTAAAGAGTCAAAGTTCCAACCAATACCATCTAGCGCATGTGACCCTACCGTTCTCCTTTTCCTGAGCACATGGAGCTTAAATCCGTGCAAGCACAGGTAATTTTACAGTTGGAGGGTGGCCCACTAATATCACTGTGTGGAATCATTATTTACCATTTTTAAAGTCTTTGGTATGGTCCGATCGTGGATTCAAACCCAAGACCTCCCTCATGAAAATCAAATATTCTCAAAATCAAAATATAATTGCTATGGTGATTTAAGACAGTCAATTGCTATTTAAATCACTCTACACCTCAGTTTAATATCTTAGGGTGCTTAGGAGAGTGTTGTCAAAGTAAGAACAAAGCATAGCAAGAATTGTAACAATTCATAAACGTGACGAGAGAATTTATCAACGTGCATAACTGATTTATAGCCGATTGTACTCATGGATTTTCTCTTACTTTTATTTCTTGTAATATTTATGCTTACAGGTCCAAATGATTCTCTTTCATAATAAACATCGCTTTTGTATTTTCAATTCCAAGGCAATCCATTCGCCGGTATCATCCGAGAGGTATGGTATGATGTTCCAGGGTATGAAATTCAGGATCTACAACATGACAAAAATTTCCCTGAAAATCCATCCAGCATTGAAGTGCTGGACAAATACGATGCTCCATTTAATGTAGATGACAACTATGGCTCTCGGTTGTCAGGATTTTTTCGTGCTCCGGAGACTGGGGATTACAGGTATGCTTGCGTCATTTCTTTACCAGGCTTTTTGATTATCTTTCATAATAAAAATTGACAGTCTGAATATAAGAAGAACTTTAAAATTTGTTTGAAACGAAATAATAGTGGCTATTTAATGATAATTATCTGACGCTTAACATGTTAAAAGATTGTTATCTCCTCATGATGTTAAATTTCGCTACTTTGAAAAAAAATAGTTAGAAACTGTTTTTACTTTCTCAATTCATCATTGTCAGTATAGAAAACTTTAGCAGATTCTTTCAAATTAATAAATAAATAAACAAGTATGTATAACAAGTTATAACAAGTAATTGCAAAACGTGTCACTTTACTACCTGAAAAAGGCAAGTACGTTCTATCACAGAGGAGAATTACTTCCAGCTATTATCCGTTTATTTTCTTAAAACCAAATGTTGTCGTGTCTCGTATCAGATGTGCTGACTGTGCACTTTTGCCGCAAAGTTAAGTGTAGTAGCACACTTCCACCTTGTATGGTCATAGTTAGATATAAGTATGATATACTTAATCTTGTCCTTGTACAGCATCGTCGGATATTATAGTATCACACCCTGGTAGCACATTCAACGGGAGATGTGATGGTGATCTCGTTTGTAGACGTGTAAACTGCAGTGCAGACCGGGTTCCCCAAGTATAATCATAGCATTAATCTGTAAATGTGATTTTTAGCCACCTGAAGAAAATGTTTATTTTCCCCTCTATATGTTAGCAATTTGATTATTCCCATAATAACAAACAAACCATTTTTTATGGCACGGTCGTTCCCCACAACTATGCAAAATGAACTTGAAGTATCCAAATCAATTATTTAATGATATCACCCTCTCCTTAGACAAAATGTACAGGCACTATTTTATGTTTGGATATGTTTATGCATAATAAAAGTAAACATTAATTTGTTAAAAAGAAATGAAAATATTATTTCTCAAATTAAAGACCATTGAACCAAATTTTACATTCATTTTCATTTAGTTCAATTCCGTTAGATTTTAAAATTTCGTCCGACGCATAAACGTTAAATGCTATTCTTTGATAAAAAAACTAAAGAGCAATAAGACTTTCAGTTATCTTGTTCCAGAACAAAGTAGATTTGCAAAATTACTTAATTCTGGTAAAGCAAAATAAAGTTAAAAAACTTGCTTTTGTAATAAATTTGAACTATAATGGTTTAGCATCTTGAAATTTAGATATGTTGTGTGTGGAAATTCATTGCTTTGACGTGGTATATTCTATATTTATTGACATTTTTATTGTAGATTTTACTTGGCCTGTGATAGCACTGGTGAATTATGGATCAGCTCAGATGACAACGAAAGAAATCTTGTTAAAGTAATTACTTTAAATGGCTGGACAGATCATAATGAATGGCTTAAGTAAGCATTATACCTACTTTCTTGAAATAAACTGATGTTTATATATAAAGATAAGTATTTAATATTACATTCAGAGCACTAAATTGTGTGAAATTAGCTCAATTAGTTATATTTGTATAGATGACATCAAGTTTAAAGTATCCATTGCTCTTTATTTGCATGCATTGTTCTTTAATTATATATATATTATATATATATAAAACAAAGAACTATATATATTTTTATATATAGTTCTTTGTTTTTTTCTAGAATGTGTAACCATACTCTTGGGAAATTTCATCATGACCTCAACATAACTTAATTAGATCCTTCGTTCTTGACTTTTAAGTCTTATCCTCTTCACATGTTTTTCCTCTTTATAGTTTGATTACTTTGTTTCCCAATCATTTGGTACATTTATATGTCTTTGATTATTAACTGCGTTTACTTGTCTTTTATATAGTTGTTCTGTTAATTTGTTTTTAATTTATTTAGACTGTCTCTTTGTTTACCATTTATTTATTTTATATTCTTGTTCATTATTTATATATTTTGTTTACTTACTTTTCATTCATTTGAGTTGTTAACTTGTTTTTGTAGTGTTTTCATGCTAATCATATACATTGTTGTGTTTATCTATATATCTTTACTTTCTTATTTTTATAAATTTCTTTTTTATTTTATTTTCTTATTTATTATAGATATTCTGATCAAAAATCCGACAAGATTTATCTTTTCGCCGGCAAGTATTATTATATTCGCGCTTATCAAAAAGCAGATAAACTTGGTGATGGTGTTTCTGTTGCCGTTGAACTTCCAAGTGGTCTCTTTGAGGGACCAATTAAACGAAAACGACTAAGTTGGAAGCTTCCAAGTAAGAAAAATGTTGTTTTTCATTCAGATAACCTTGACCATTGACTAGCATATACAAATCTATGGTTCCAAAAACAGCAAAAACATTCCTCATATAGAAGTCATTATGATGGGTCCAAACATAGATAGTTTCTAGGTTAAGGCATTCCAAAACTACAGCCAGAACAGACACACACACAGCCATGTCCTTCCCACATTTCCGGGTGGTAAAGATATATACACGCTAGTGACGTTTAGTGTGAGCGTTCTGGCTTTGATGCAGAGGTACGCAGAGTAGCCTATGGCTAGGCGCTGTAACCAAGGACCCTCCTTGGGATAAGATATTACCTTGTAGTATTTTACATCTGGAATTATCAAGAAATGGCAGCCCTCCTTCCCTTTAATGTGGCATGTTTTGAGGTGGATTCCAACCACGATTCTTTGAATCTAAAGCCGTGAGTTTTTACCACTCCACCATCCTTGATTTTCCTATTTTGAAACATCAGTGACATAACTCTCATATCCTTGTAGCTAATTTGATTGATAAGTATCGATAAAAGTGTCATTATCTTGACCACGTCTACGATATAAATTTGATTATTTCTCCTTCTTCAACCGGGGTTTGTACTGGAATAGAGATTGACTGCACTTCTCAGACTCAAACCAGTGTCTTCCAGCAGCCACGCTGACGAGTCCTCTGTTAAGTTAAACTACTTAACACAATATATCTTTTTTGATCTACTAAACAACATTTATACTTCTGCCAACCAAATTTACACCCTTTCAAAATCACCAAATAGACCAGAACTTTAAATGGTGATAGGTTTTCAGGAAAACATCTTGAGACAAATTATTTACGAAAAAATGTAGTGCCATGGCACTAGTATAAGTTCAATGTAAAATACAATTTGTACCTCAACCACTTGTTTCAAGAAGCAAACGGATGGGGATGATAAAGTTACAAGTTTTATATTTCATTCCTGAAGACAACACAATGATTATCTAAATATTAAAATTTATTATCGATTGATTTTTTCAAATTCTATCATTCATGCTGATGGCATTCTTTGGGTTATTTTTTAATTTACAGGGTTAGTTATAGAAACAACCCACCATTCCTGCTGATGTTTATAAAACAGGTAAAAGCTAAAATAATACCATCTTGCTTACCATACCAGATACAGGGATCTGCGGACACAGAACCCAACTCAGCAACCCCTCCCCTGCACTGGCATTGATCAGGAAAGGATGGACCTTTTTTGGTCATGATATGATTCTTCGGCATCACTGCAGATGGGTCATGCTGGAATAGAGGTATAAACTGGCAGATGCTACTGAGATGCACTCGTGCACGCGGGTTTGGTCAGGTGTAGTCTCACTTGTTATGTGGAACAAAAGTGTTGGTGGTGGCTAGTGAATAAATACTGATAATTGTTTTGTTGTGCTCAGTTTCTGATAGGATACACAATTGTGGTTAAAATTGTCTTATTTTTATACCATATCATCGTATCTTTTCTTTCCTGCCTGAAGTGCAACTTATACAAAGACCCCATGTGTCCTTGGCAGTCTTCCTCCAACTAAAAGTTGGACATTGTTGTGTAGTTTTCCGCGTTGTTTAATTTTAAATTTACAATAAACATGAAGTCCAAAGACTGAAAATTGTATACATATCAGCCCAAGTGTCAGGTAACCCTCAATATCCACACCTTCTAATCCATATTGTTTTGTTATGTAGCCACTTTGTTTTTGACTTGTAGATGGAAAATCTGCACCTGGCCCAAGAAATCTAATTGAACGTGAGTGTACTTGTTCCTTCTCTGCCTGACAAATATTATCAGTTGATTACTATTATTATATATTTATCTAAAATTTAGACAGATATTATGCCAACATTACAGTAACGAAGCGAGCTACAGCAAATGGCAAAAGGTCCTTTGCGCTGGCTTCTCTCCATCATTTTCTATCACTTGTAGTAGAACCCATGCTTACTGCTTAAGGTCCTAAATCCTTACTTAAGATTGTCTTCTGTTACAATCCTGTTCTGACGGATATTTCTAGTTTATTTATCCATAATTTTATCCTCTTACTTAGAAGTACACCAACAATTACTATCATTAATTGAACACGTTTGATAGTACATCGCTTTCCTACTTCTCTGTTACATCTTGGCATTTCTCAACCTTTTCGTTTTCACTTTCATGCACGTTGCAATCACGTGGTAATGCAATATCCAAAGCCTTTCTGTCTCTCTTCTGAACAGCAATGTTGCCAGGTCTCGTAGCCTCCATATGGTGATTGCACTGGATATTCATTTCCAATAAGGTCTTAAATTCTCCCTTTTCCGTAATCACATCAATGCTGTGCCCCTGCCATTGGTCACTTCAAATAAGATTGCATTCACAACAAACCTTCCAGTCGACCAATCATGCAATATTATCATGCCTTCACATGTACTACTTCTAAGTCAGCATCGTACATTTGTTAAAAATGTGGCTCAAACTTTCACCGTTGGACCAGAACGTCTACAAAGCAGTGAATCTATTTATTTGTCGATGCTGAACTTGACATAATTTGTTCTTAGGTTCTGTTCTTGAGTTAAAAAAGTAACTGCTTCTATTTCGATTTTTAAGCCTCTTTTCCTTGTCTAATCTTATCTTCTTATCCTCAGTTGTTCTTTACATTTTTCTAAGGTATTGATCATACATCCTTTTCCCTTTTTATCTATTTAAGATATTTTTTCTACTCTCTATTTTATATTCTTTTTTTTTTTCTTTTGCTTCATCAGTGTTCAGGCATCTTTCTCATTCTTACTCCTGTCAAAAATTTTAATTTTTCACGTTCTATTCGAGAAATTTTTTCAGTCACATATTACCCAATTAATCAAACCTCTTTATCAAACTCTTCCTCACAATCAGAACAGCGCTATACCTTAAGACAACAAATGTACATGTGTTAATTCCCATTTCAGTTGGACTTCAAAACCAGTGTCACCCCGTTGTTTATATTTCTTTTATAACAAATCTTTTATTCACTGTTCGTTTAGATCATAGGAATGTCTAAGTACTCATATCCAGCTTTATGAAGTATTCATTCTCCATTTGGTACCTCTGTCTCTTCTCACAATTTCTCCATATCTCGTTATCCGAAAGTCCATTTCAATATTTTAGTAAACTGAATGTACCATTCGTAGCAGTCAGTCAACCAGCTCCTAGACATGGCTTATCATCAATTGTCATTTGAAAAGCAGCATATTCATTCGTAAGATAAAGTTCTTATTTCAGCAAAATCTACTCAAAGTACCTGACAATGGTACTTCATGCAGAATATATATAGAATAAGGATCTGATATATAAAAAACAAGATATTCCTTAATGCTTGAGGATGGACAACTCCTCTCCTGCTGTTATGTAGAAATAAACATCCATGTTGATCAAAGTGTTGTTTTCACGATGAGTAACATCGAACGATCTTGATTCATATGCTTAAAACAATTATCCCTGACCCGGACAAAAGTTTGTTCCCCGGTCGATCAATAGCTCAGACAAAATACGAGGCTTTTTCAAGTAACTGAGAGATATTCTAGAGTATTTTGGTATAAAAGGCGATGTTGATCAAAAAACAGGGATGAACATCTATAGTGTACATATATATTAAGAATTCATTTCAGACCGAATCTCGTTTTTGTTTCCATTTGTTTGAACCAAGTCATATGTAGAAGTACTTTAAAATCGTCTTAAAAATTTGCATCATTACACTAAAAACATACTTAAAAAGCTTTTTGCGTCTGACACTCTTCAGAGTATGAATCGTCAGAAGGGAAAATATAGATATATGGCAACCTTTGTATGAGAAACATGTATAGAAACTAGTCAATCGAAAAAGAGAGGAAAAACAAAAAGAATATGAAGAAACAAAACATTATTAAAAGAGTCCAAGTCAAAGAACGAAATGTATAAGGACATTGTATAAGGATTGGCACAGCTAGACTGCCCATTCATATATTGTCTACATTAGAACAAGAAAACCAGTACTCTGTAGGCTAAAAGATTGTTCAAGAAGTACTTTTATAAGGGAGACAAGTATTCATAACACTTAACAAAAGAAGTTTATATTGATACATTTTTGCGAACTGAAATCAATTAATTTTAAAGCAGCACCCTCCTTGAATTAACAGCTTCCTAAAATAGGTGCCCTTAATACCAAGAGGTACTGTTCGTAAATCAGTGCTCCAGTTTCTTAGATTCATCTATCAAGGAAAACAAAAATATTGTAAATTTCCACAGATTTATATTTGTGGTGATATTTATCAAAAGACTTTAAAAGTTATTATTGATTTTCAGCCTTACCAAATCCAGCCGGCGTCTATCGACTGAATGATGCATCACTTCGTGACGTCATAACTGGTGAAAATGGTATGATCATACACAATGTGGACTTAGGCACCGGCCCATCAGGTAATTCGAGGTCTTGTTTTACGAATATAATTCTTCTGCTATATTTATAGGCTCAAAGTGACGATGTAGACACTGATTTGTCGATTTTTATCCATTGTTAAAATTTTTTGTAACCAAATGTCACACCAGGGTAAGGTAATTTTGCCAAGAGGTAAGCTCTTCATGAGAGTGGACTCCCATTACGAGGCTTTTAAGATGGTCGTTTTATCCGCTATGCTAGAGCAACTCATTGCCATAGATCAATACCGCATATAAAATCCACGTAAAAACTTCAAATCAATTAGATTTATATACAGTACATTCACATATTTAAGTGATTATATATTTATAACTGAATATTGGACAAAATGCTGGTATCAGTGGCGTTATCATGAGGAATTTTGGGGTTTGAATTTAAACCCCTATTTTAAAGACATTCTGACAAAACGCAGTAAAATTGCTGAAACAATCGAGTCATAGGTTAACAAAATAACTAAAGAATCAAGTTATCAAAAGTTGGAAAAATTAATGAATTTCACAGGTGATTAGATAATTGTATCATTTGAACGTACAAATTTGTGACTAATTTGTGTCCCGTGACTGATGACCTTTTGAGTTGTATTGAAATTAATGTTAGACTGTTGTTTTTCCGAGAAACAAATCGTACGTCCAAGGAGGGAGCCGAACCCGCGACCTTCTGCTTACCGGGCAGATGCTCTGACAACTGAGCTACCGGGACGTTATTTCTCAAAGCTGAATTTGAGGTCATGATATGATGACTGCGTCACTACAAATTCTTTTTCCATTTAATTCTATTTTCAGTTCTAATTTTGCAATAAGGATCCTTGATGGTTTTACTCAGGCTTAAAATCCAATATTCCCCTTGTAGGATTGTCAGTAAAACGGAAAGAAATCATTATCTGCTCTCGTCAATTACTTTTTCCCGACAATTCTGAATTTCGTCGCAATCCAATAAACAACTATTCAGTTGGACACAGCGACACATGATCTTAATTTAACAGAGGGGAGGCAGTGTTCCTGCCGGACTCTCGACTAACTGCGACTCGTATAATGAATATTTAAAACTAATGTTTTGGTTGAGCCACTTAAACGCTAATTGATCAAACTTTTACTGCAAAACTTAAAACTAGCAACGAGTGATAATTAATACTTTAATTGATGTCAGCAAGCAGTATTTAAACGAAACTGCCTTATCTTGATACGATTCTATATCTTTAGATCACAGTTGTGGTATCTGTGATTTGAGCACACAACCACTGGCTGGCTAAGGCATCTACTGAAACAAGGTGGTTCTACATTTTTTCAAAGTCATCTATACAGAATGAAGAGTATGCTTTTAAAAGATGTAATCCCCATTTGTCATTCAGGATAATGTGCTCTTCCCATGGTCTTATCATATTCGGCTATTATTTTTAATCTGTCTGTTTTTCTTTGCAGGCATCAAAGACACCGCATTTTCTTTCAAAGGGAAGAAAGATTCATACATTGAGATACCTAATCCTGGTAAATTAGACACACGTCATGCCATTACTATTCTTGCACAGGTATACCCAGAAGGCACGGATGGTCCTATTCTTAATTACCGCAAGGATGGATGGGGTGTACATTTGTGGCAATTTGACAAAAGTCAGCTGTTTGTTCGATTTGTGACAAGAGACAATGAAATGACAACACAACCACTAGGGACAAGAGTTTTGCAGGTAACAATGAAATATAAATCTTTGTATTTAAATAATAAGTTCTTGATTACTGCAGCATCACAATTTGCTATCTTCATCAAAATCCTACAGAATATAGATCAAATAGGTAATGCATGTCCTCTGATTTTGGCAATCCACACCAGATCACCATTCGTCTCACTCGCAGAATGAATAGTAACGTAGCTGGAATGATTGCCTGTTGATTTAGTATTGGATTTATGAGTCGTGTCCCTCATTCGTACATGACACAAAATTGGAAGACGAATCTATTCTAGTCGCATCTAATTGTAAAAATCATACAGTTCCTTCACAATACGCAGAGCTCATTTTCATCAAACTTTGGCTCTTCAGAGTATCCTTCTTTAACTTTAATTACATATCAAAGATAATTAACAAATAATTGAATCAGTTATTTTGAACATAAAGATGAAAAATCGTCGAGATAAAGCTGCAATTTAACTGGCTCTTCATGTGTAGGGATTTTGTATCTGTCTATCAAAGTCTACAACCCTCATTCCACGTCTCACCTTCACGTATAGTCTGTTTTTTGGCTTTCCTAATGTTCTGATCCCATTAACAGTCTCTGGCTTCCCCCTATAATGTATCCAGTCTCTCTCTTTAGAAAGTTCTGATCGGTTGTTCTCGATTCCTTTGGTATTCCTGTTGTGCAATCCAGTTGCCCCAGTTGTTCTATTTTGATATTTGTTCATAGTGCTGTATAATCATATTCCATGGGGTTTGCAGAGCTACCATTAATAGTCATTATCATTATCAAGTAATTACTGCGGTCAAGATCATGGATTTTACAACACTGCGCCATAAGTCCCGGTCATGCATTGCCATTCTTAGTCGTTGCATGTAATGACATCAGGAATAGATGGTTTCATGTCTTAAGACCCTGTGCGGAAAGGATTCTACAAGAGAAGCCAAAATATCATCTCGTTGCTACTTCTGCAATCAGTGATCTCCAGAAAAGATAAAGGATTAAATACGGAGAAGGCTACCGTAGATCTAAAACGTATCTGGATGTCCCTTTTACCAAATTTTGTACTCTTGTTAGATAGCAGTTGAAAGTACTACCTGGGCGGTTTCTAACGTCCTGGACAAGGTCCAAGTTTCTGACCATAGAGAAGGATAGGCGCAATATTGGCCCTAAAGTTCTTGACTTTGAGATTATTGTCAAGCTGACAAATCCAAATTTCGTGCATTGCTGGCTGACCAGGCCATTCCCTTTCTATTATGAAAAATCTTTTGGAGATGAAGATATATGTATATATATATTAAAATACGATTCCTGGTATTTATGGTCGTCAGCTTGTTTCAAAGAAATGCTACCTTGTGTTGTTGATCGCTGCTGGATTTGTATAAGTACACTGAGATATAACCACACACAGTTGGAATCTTGTTCAAACCCCTGGTGCGGAATATTCTCATGAGATTGATTGATTTATGTTATGTCACTAGCAAAATCAATGTTAGTGAGGAATTTGAATAGATGATGAGAGCATTTCCCTGGTCTAGTAGGTGACCCGTTGTAATGATGATATCAGCTGACATTTGTAAGACATTTGAAAGAGGAACAATGACGAGCAAGAAAGCACTAAGTGTGTCACTCTGGAGTATACCTGTAAGAACAGAAATAAGAGAGGTTTCACCTTCAGAAGTGAGAACTGTGAGGCATTGGCATAAAATAACCCATTAAGTTAATGTCTTGTGAGAAAATAACAAAGACTAATGCAAGATTAGTCTAGATTACAAAGCTTTCATACTTCGATAATTATACGCAAGTATAAAATTTGACTCAGAGTGGACCTGCTATGTCTAAAACCATTCCGAATATTTTGGAGTAAGGAATTGGCCTATTGAGGATGTGTTTGTTGTTCAGTATAGCAGCGATTGGCACCAGAGAGATTTCTCTATTATGGCTAGCAAGTGAGAGGTTACCTTTCGAAATGATCTGGTTTCAATGTTCCACGGACAATGCTTTGTTTGTTTAAAACATGAAATTGGATAAGTTAAGAAAAGATTATAGAAGAGAATAACTGCTCCTTTACCATCAAGGCTAAAGAATTATCAGGCCAAGAATCTTTTGGGAGACTTCAGTTGTGGAGTGGCTGCTGACACTTTGTCAATGGTGAATGGAGACGAATTTGCTAACGTCTAACTGAAACTTGTACTCTTGGGAGAGAGACATTTCCGAGGGTCCTGTTCCCAAGTAACGTTTTGAAATGTTGGACTATTCGCTTTTTGGAGATCCACCTCTTGTTTTAATGGCTGAATTTTAATTTTTTTCTGATAATTCTTTGATGGTTTTCCAGCCTAAATGGTGCTTTTCCTTGGAGTGTTTCTCTGAGTGGTTGGGGCCTTTTGCCGTTTATGTAATCAACATTAGCAGCAAACTAGATGAACATTATCCGGCTTCTCTTTGGCTTTGACAAGTTGCTTCTTCTTAGCTTCAGTTGGTGTGTGATTGGTAAGCTTGTGACACTGACCTAAGATGTGTTCTTGCCTCAGCTACAGATGGGTAGTAACTAATCTTCTTTTGACTTTGACTCTTCTTTGGAGAGCATTGAAAAGGCTACTTCTTCTGTTGATCTAATAAGAGTGGTATACACATCTTCTTCATTGTCGACGTCAACAACAGGTGAGAGAGATTGAAATTTATTAAATACTTCAAAAGTAAATTTACGAGTAAGGCTTTTGTCTCAGAGCGTGTCTTAGAGTTTAAGTTTGGCAGCGGCAGAAACAACGTTATTGTCTGAAAAATACCAGCTGAATGCTGAGTAAGATGCAGAGTTTTCAACATTGCTATTTTGTACGACAGATCAAATAGTCAATCTAGGCTTGTTCTCCTGAGCGGTATTCAAAGGTCTGAAGTTCCTTTTCGGATTTATGAAGTTAGTGCTGATGCTGAAGAGGTTTAACTTATATGTATATAAAATCCTTAAGGAATTCACCTGTGCGATTTGAATTGAATGTAAACTTAAGTTCATCGGGGCCTAGCTGAGCATTAAGGCTAACAGCAATAACAAGGAAGTTATGTTACGGAAATTAGTTGAGCACAAAGTAATGCAGAGGTCTTCTTCAAGTGACGAGTTATGAGGGCTATGGACACATATGACAGCGTATTTAAGATTGCTTTTCAGCTCGACAGCTAAGATCCTATAGGAGATTAAATAAAGTCTTTAAAACTAAATGCTGGCTTTAATGGAACAGACAGCTAACTCCTTCAGCAAAAGAATTGTTTGAGCTTTTGATTGATGACAAAGTAAAATGCTTGTGGGATCCTACTTGTTTGTATTTCAGGATGTCATTAGGATGGAAGAAGTCGATGTTCTTAACCTGAATAAACAGCTATCTTCTGGGATTTGGAACTTTTAGCTACTTCTTCCAGATGGCCTAAAGGCGTAAATTTGATAGGGTTCAAATTGTTTATTACTGTTTGTAAAGTTAAGGATGCGGTTAGATGAGGTTTTGTCTTTAGGTTTTAGATCTGATTCGTTGTTGTCAGAAAAGGCCTTTCGAAGGCTTTAAGAGAACTCTGTCATCAATTACACCTGGAGATGTATTGAGACCAGAGCCAGGATCCGAGAGCGCAGGGGCTAAACGTATTTCACCTGGTATGCCATAAAAATAGTTCACTGAATAATCGGAAACCTGATGCAGTAAAATTTGAAATCCATAATCATTTTAAAGGGTTTATAATGGATTGTGGCGCCACTGCTGCGTACATTGGATAGATTTGTACAACTAAGCACTCAAGAAAGACATTGTACCTCCATAAGATGGGCTAGCCGGTCTTTATACTCTCATCGTCACATTTGTGCTCCAAACCCTTGGGCAATTGCCTACCATGGCCGATGTGTCCACTTTGGCCAGTTGCCAGACTGAGGGAATCTTTTCACCCCAAAGTATAGGCTATTATATTCTTAACTGGACCCCTTGCAGCTATTACCTTTTTGGTAAGACATGACCCTTGGACCCAATGGCAAATGAGTACAGGCCAAAGCAAACAGCAGCTGTAATTGCCGATTTAAAAATCAGGAATCAAGCAGAACATAAAAACACAGTGCCAGAATTGGAAGTTGTATTTGAAACATTGAGTATCATTTCCTTAAAATGAACCTGAGAGCAAAGGTAGTGAGGAGAGGCTCCGCATTCTTCAAAACTTTGGAACTCGCAAACTTAATCCTCCTCACCGAATGCAATTTTAAGTCATACCTAGGCTTATCCTGCTGTACAGATCAACAACACAAACTATGAGCAGTCAGTTAACAAAACATTTTTATAATGTTCTTAAAAGACTACTCGTGAGAACCCAAAATTGAAGATTTAAACACAGAAAAGTAATCCAAGAGTTATATTTTCGTGGTAAAATCCCCAGGATATCGGAGAATATTTTAAACTGAAAGCTACCATCATTTGTCAGATAGGCTCCCATCCTGAACAAATTATCCACAGGCTACTAATGTGGGGCACAAAAGAAAGTTATTGGAGAGAGTAGATAAAAACCATTTCACTTGTAAATTAAGTAAAGATTGCCCAGTTAATTGAAAAACCAAAAAGGAAGTCGAAAGTTTAGCAAGAGACAGGGATCTTTGTGGAGGCAATGCCCCTTTGCCCAAGCAACAAAAAAGTGATAAAAACATTTTAGCAGCATATGCTAAAAGTTAAAATGACTATTGTTTTACTGGCAAAGTTTATTCTTTGCTTTTACATATTCGATTAAAGTCAGGGACGTCTGCAGTAGTAACTCGATAATTTTTACATAATCGCAGTTTTCATCGAATGTTACCTAGAATATGGACTACCTCCACTGATGAATGATTTCTTACTTACTTCTAAACGATTCATGAGTCAAGACAAGGCCTTGCCCAACAAATTTTGGAAGACATAAATTAGGGAGAAAAGATTGAATGAGTGATAGACAAGTATTTTCAGATCATATGCAATTAGATAGCAATAAGTCGAATGTAAACAGGGATGACAAAAGTCACTGAATATCTTGGGAAGAGGATTGACTGCTAGTCTGCCAGTATGTGAAAAGATTGATGTCATCATTTAACAGTATAAGATTAAAACTCATGAAATCCTGACAGTGAAAAAGTGACATATCTGAATTCCATGTCATTTGATATATGTAGATTTTTTCATTAATTAGATATTTTATTTTAATTACCTGGCTCAAATAGTTATTCGTTTTATCATAGAAAGGAAACACCTTGAATATACAAGAGCTTGATATATCCTAAAGGATATAAACTATATTTACTATCTATTTCATAATTTACAGGTTCTAATATTATAAACTGTTTGTTATTTTGAATTTTCGAGCAATACATAAGATAGCACAATTTTTTCAATACTTCACATTAAATGGTATTCAATTTGCCCTCCTTGCAGACGAGTGAGTGGAATCAAGTTGGTGCCTCATATGACAACAACACCGGTGTCGCTCAATTGTGGCATGATGGAAAGATGGTTAAAAGTAGAAATATTGGGCAGATTGACTTGGCTACGCAATATCCCATTCGGGTTGGAGCCAGGGAAGGGGATGATCGATATTTCAAAGGAAAAATTTCCTGTATTCAAATTTATGATGAAGCTTTAACAGAAAGACAAATTGGAGAAATTCGGCAGTGCCCTAAGAAAGGTATCACATTTAGCTAGAACTTGATTGATTTTAGGTTAACTTAACGTTTCTGTATTCGTACGTACTTCATTTTCGTTTTCTCTCACTTTCCTCTCCAACTGCTCTCTCTTTTCCTATACTTGCGATTACATTTTTATTCTTATTCTGCTTTTATTTACTTCTTCTTCTACTTCATTTTTGTTCTTCCTTTCTCTTTACTTGTCTTTTTTCTTCAATCTCTCCGCTATCTTTTACTTTGTTTGTTTTGTGGGTCTTGCTCTTCTTTCTTCTTTCCCTTTTTTCTTTCCTCATTACTCTTTGTCTGCATTTCTTTCTTATTCTTTCTCTTTTCTTTGTCTGCTTTTCTAACGTATATGTACTTCTAATGTAAATGTAAATATTTTGTGAACCTTGACCGTTGCTTTGATCATATGACAAATGCTAAAAGACCGAAAGCAACCTGTAGTCCAGGAAGTAAAACGTAACTAATAGAAATAGTCATTGAGGAGTTGAAAGGTGTAAGTGTGACTGAAGGAAAGTAGCTCAGTCCTGTCTTGTAGTGAAACACGAAATAACATATATGTAACTTAAGTACATTGCGATTCCTTTCAAAAGTCTTCATTTTTTATCATGGGCAGTTGGATATTTTAGCAGCATAAAATATTTACTTCTGTTACTCGACCTCTCCCCCATTTTGTTTGCTTTTCCTCTTCCCCTCTTACGCGTTTTGTACTATCCTCTTCATTTGATTTCTTATTCTTAGTTATTTCTCTTCCTCGTTATTTCTTTTTCTATCTGATTTATGTCTTCTTCATCTCTCTTGCATGTGTTTTCGTTCTTCTCGTCTTTTTCTCTTTCTCTCGTCATTTCTTCGTCTCCTCTTTCTTCCGCTTTCTCCTTCTCCAGTGTCTGATCTTGTTTCTGCTCTCATTTTTTTTCTCCATTGTCTTTTCTATCGGCATAAAAAATAAATAAAAGGATCGTAAATTTCTTGCCATTTATTATTCTGTCAGGTGGTCACCTGCTAACCCTGGTGGCTCAACCTTTGTGTGTATGCTGACAGACGAACTGCAGTTGGTCATCTCTGTCCTTTGACTTGTACCTTGTTGTGTATTTATTTTGCAACATGACGAATCGTCTTTACTGTCCTACTCCATAAAAACAGAAGAAGAAAAAAGTAAACCATAAATGCAAAGCAGTGTCAATAAAGAACCCTTTGTTTGTGATTATTGATTGATGTAAGATTTAAATGAAAGCATAAAACATAGGAAAAGTCATATGCATGTTAAACATTATCAGGGTATGGCTAGTTTCCTGATAGATCAAATGAAAAATAATATTTACAAATTATAGTATATTTTTCTAGTCTTCCTTTGTTGTAATTGTTCTTGATATGTCTTGTCTTTCTTTTGCACTGAAGAGGGTCAAAAGGAGGACTCTTTGCTTGCGCTAACCCAGACGGGGTCTGGAACCGAAGCAGCCAATGAAGGTACTTTCCTGGTTTTATAAAGACTTCATGTTGCATGACAACGAGAGTGAGACTTTTGACAGGATTTAAAATTTGATCCAAATTTGATGTAATAAATTGTTTGTTTGATAGCTTTATTCATTTCTTTTGTTATTTATGTGAGAGAAAATATGTTATCAATCTTTTTTTCTAATTGGTACTGTGTTTATTTTTAATTATTTATTGATTTTGCAATTGCTAAAACCTGGGAACGTACGGTTAAAATAGTGTAAATATTTTTTACTGATTGGGGAAATTTTGGAAAGGTAATCTTAAGTAAAGTAAAGTTAGCTTAAAATGAACCCAAATGAAATTATTTACGACATTGGTTTTATAGACTTACCAGAGACATTCGGAGAAAGATTACACGGGTTTTTTATCAGGGGTTGTATCCTTGCACCCCATTCAGTGATTTTCTCGGATCTCTGCAATGTAACCTAGCTCATCTTTTCCATCGCTAGACACATATTCAATGGAGAATCGTGTAGGAGAGGACACAGAGGAAGAGTTAGTGGGTAAGTCGGAAAACGGAAACCAGACATTACTAGTTTGAGGTCATTAAGTGCCAGATATTAACTCCAAAATAGTAACTTTATATTATATCAAGTCACAAATTTACTGTGTTCAAATCCACCAAATCAAAAAAAGAAGACCAAGTGTTACTGGTGTTAAACAAGAGCTGCTGATTCTAAAGATACATGATAACGAAGATCCAAGGAAGATCGACAGATGTCAAAGAAAAACTTTAAATTTTGTAAATAAATGATAGGGCGATCAACTGATTTTGAAATGGATGACGGAGATCTAAAAATGTAGTGAAAGAAAAACGCTCATTTTATAGATAGATGGTAAAGATGATGTACTTATTCTATTATAGACAGTATAGGAAATTGACTTATCCTGTGGATAGATTGTGAGGGAGATACAGTCAATCTCTAGAGAGATGGTGAATGGAGCTTTATTGCTTCCATTGGTATGTAGTGAATAGAAATGTACTTATTCCACAGAAAGATGCTAAAGTACATACACTTATTGTAATGAGTAGATAGTATATAAAATAAAATAGTAGATAAAACCCTACTGATTCTACTGATGGATGGTATAAGACATGTATTTATCCTATGGATAGATTGTGAGAGAGATGCTTAACTACATAGGCCAACACTCTGTCATCTAATGCGAAATAGTAGATAAACCCTGCTGATTGTACTGATAGGTGAGAAAGGAAATATACTCATTCTATGGATAGATGACAGGTTACATATAATCATTTTATAAACTGACGGCGAATGGACTTCTGCTGATACTTGATGAAGGATATGTACATATTCTAATGATAGATAATGAAAGAAATGATTTTTTTCTATAGTTAATTGGAAGTTGAAAGATCATAATTTCTTTCAATTTTAATCCTCGTGCCCTTTTTTCATGCTATAATGCATAACTCTTGAATTACAGCCATTACTGATATTTGCAACAACATTAAACCTCTCTTTGAGAGCAGTAAAGTCTCGTTTTGGATATTGACATGGTCCGTCCATAATCAGTCTCTTCTTAGCTTCATTCTGCCTATCTTCAGATATATATTTCAGTAACTTTTTAAGAAGTGGTGATTTTTATTCTGGTATTTAATGTTGATGACGTTTTTTAGTTTCTAACAAACCTTGAAATCATGACGTCATATGTTCACAAAAACTGATACAAATGATTAAGGTTTTTCAGTGCTTACCATATCTAACAAATCCTGCAAAATCATTTTTACCCTCATATTCATACTGTATCAAGGAATAAATTATGTGACTAATCAAACGTCATGAGGACAAAAATGGTCAACGGTTAACATGCTATGACCACGTGACTTTCAGTACTCCAATCAGCTGACAACAGAGACGACGGAACGCCTAGCGACATACAAATAGCCTCTTCGTGAATGTCTCGTAATGATATTAATCTTCTGCTTTTCCTCAATATTGCGCAGGTGTTCTTGCACGATTTGCAGGTAAGCAAGACCAGCCTCAATCTCTTAATCTTCTTACGTCAAAATGTAAGCTTTTTTATCATGCTACGTCTAATTCAACTTTTGCTACAACGACATTGCCGAAGAGACATCTACTTTTAACAAGCTACGCTTACTGTCACAACTATTGTTACTTCCATTACAAATGCTACCACTATTAGCACTACCAATACAGTATACTGCAACCAGTACCAATGCTACTATATATACCATTACTACTACAATTACTGTTACCAAGATTACTACTAATACCATAACTGCTACCACGATTACTACTAATACCATAACTATTACCACCAAAACTGCTGCCACCAAAACTGCTACCACTATTGATAATAGCACCATAACTATTACCAAAGTAACTACTACACCAATGCCGCTACTACTACTACTACTACTACTACTACTACTACTACTACTACTACCACTACTACCACTACTACCACTACTACTACTACTACTACTACTACTATTACTACTGCTACTATTACTACTACTAGTACCACTACTACTACTACTACCTCTAATTTACCTCTAATCTTTCAGGTACTTTAGAACACACAGCCCAGATGGCATCTATCATCAATAAAGCCCGGATCAAAA
>JANTCA010010546.1:0-27487 GCA_024741275.1 Chironex yamaguchii | reverse complement strand
GGTGATAACTAATAACTAACGGAATTTGAACTTTTTCTACAGTGCTTCTGCTACTTTTAGTGGACATAATTAGTTCTGCCCTATCTAATCTTCTAGTCCTATCTACTTGCTCCAAGACTTGTCTTTTCTCATACCCCCTTCCTATCTACTTGCTCCAAGACTTGTCTTTTCTCATAACCCCTTCCTATCTCCTTGCTCCAAGACTTGTCTTTTCTCATACCCCCTTCCAACAAACCAACTAACTAATTCTTCTGCCCTTATACGTTCAGACACAAAGACTTTTTAAAAAAAACAAACTACACAAGCCGACAATATCCTATGTTTATTAAAAATTAGATAAATTCTTCAACAAATAAGCATCTCATATAATGTTTCGAATAAGAATTATTGAAGAGATGATTATTTTTTGAAGAATTTACTTATATATATCTCCTTGCCAAGAATATCAGCTTAAACAATAATTAAGTTTTGTCTTGAGTAGAATTAATTAGCATATTACCTTGTACAGGTACTATGAGAAGCTACTAGTCTTATCTCTCCCCTCAAGCGAGAGGAAGCTAGTCACTACGAAAAGCAACAACACTAATCTCTCACTTAAACTCTCATCCATCAGCTATACAAATCAGCAAATTGACCACCACGTTAATGAATTTACAAACACCTTGAGTAAGTCTTAAACAATCACCTTCATGCACTTTTACGAGTCATACACAGCCTAAATTTCTGTTTCATAACAAGTTACCATTGGAAGCATGCTCGTATTGCATGAACATCGCACAGGAGCCAAATTGTCTGTCAAGCACCAAAAAAGCAACAGACCATCCAGTATCCAAATGTGAAAGTACAATTTAAAATCTTTCAACAACCCAGAGACAAAAGGGTACCTCAAGACATGTTACCTCTCACAAGTACCCTACCCTTAGGCACACACAGTATTCCGCGAGGCATTGGCATACCTAGATATCCAGTATCGGCACCAAGTTAAGGGGCAATGCCACACAGCGAGGATATTTGATAATAAATAATCACACCAAAACAACCAATCTAAATCAGTTCTAACACCTGAAATTTTCACAGTGGATCTAAATACGATAATTCTAAGCACAACATAGGTCTCCCATCGAGGATGAGCAAATATCTTTAAAAATTCCCCTGGGACATGTCAATGCATGCATCCTGTCATCGACCAATCGCAAAAGGAGAACGCTCTGATCAAAGTCCATTAATTCTGGAGAGAATTTTTACTTGCTATGATTGTTGTTACTGTGTAGACTGCATTTTAACATAGTTTGAAATTGTAAGATCAAGATGGCAGAGTACAAAATGATCTTCTCTCATGTACGGATAAACGGCTTACCTTTATTAAACCGATCTCTACACAACCTTGATTTTCTTAGAAGTACTAAATGGTGCCAGCGAATGCTATGGACCACAAAGTATTTAGCACAAAAAGAAGCGTTTCAATTTTCCAATGATCAAACAACGAGTGCAACACATGAGGTCAAGTTGAAGAAGGAACCACTGAGGTATTGTACAATCCAATTTTGTCATGTATTAAACATAACGTACATGATTTATCTTGAAGCTAGAACTGTTTTTTGGACATTAAAACATGGCTGAGTCCTAATCTTCTATACACTTTCCTTGGACACAAATTTGTCTGATCGTCACGGCAGCAGAATTTCTTCACACAGCAGGAATAAGTGACCCCTTTAAGATATTGGTACGGAAGGGGGGGGTGGTACCACCATTGTGGGCGGTGATGATGATGATGATATGCAAGGCTTGCAATGAGAAGTAGTTATAGTCGTACGCCGCAGCGATTGTAAAGCGTAATAGTTAGAATAATAGATTCTTCACAATTTCAGAAATTTTAGGAGGATATTTCGACGTTATAGCCTTTAGAAGCTCATGATCAGGCAACATCTTGGAGATTCTTTGAGATGTTTGCCAGGTATAGAGAGTGGCATACATAACCACACCGAGCCTAAAATCAGGACTGGTTTTATGGTACAACTGGGGGTGCTAATGCCCTCCCGCATATCCTTACCCCCCCAGTTTTACCCATGTTGATACTCCTTCCGTGTTATTGGTCACTATTAATTGCCTTTAAAATAGCCATTTGGAACCATACGTTACACCCAAAAGTAGAATAATACACTTTTTCATGTTGACAACCTCAGAGGATAATTTTTGTGGGTCATAGCATAGTCATAGCAAGTATCATAGCAACAACCAGAGGAAATTTTACCTGGTTGCGGTGGCAACAGGCAAAGCGAATATAAAAGAGCTAGTGATTCTGTATGTTAAGTAGTTGGGTTTTTTTGCTGCATACTTGTTACTGAGTGTAGCTGACTCCCATGGCAGACTTAGGGAATCTTGTAAGAAAGTGAGCTCTTTCTGAGAGTGGGCTCCGGTTACCTTCTCCCACCAATAGCATTTCCTTTGTGATACAAACTCACAACCACTGGCTTGCAAGATCATAATCTTATCCAATATACCACAATGGCTCTTTTCAAGTATTTACACAATGCCTCTAAAATATTCTTGAAATGAAAGTCAGACTAGAGTGAAGCTCAACAGGGTCTTCTCTCCTCACTGATTTGAACAAACCTCTTACGTCGGCTGCAGTTTCACTAACAGTATCTTAAAACAGCTGCCTTAAAATGCTCAAAGAATTGCTTTGGTAGTGAAAATCAAATTGTGTGTTCAGGTAGCTAGGGTCAGATTTAGACAATCATATTTACGTGTATGAATACCTGTCTGTTATTTATTGGGTTGAATCCAGGATACTAAATCACTTTTCTGAAATTTGTAATATCTTTATAAAACTAGAAGTGGAGAAATCTTTGTGGGATAAGCCTGTTACCATGACATCTATAACTAAAAATCATTTGAATATTGAAAATGGAGGATCCCACATGACTTCATTGGTTTGGCGAAGGTTTGCATTCATTGCATGCTTACAATTACAAACGTTTTAATAATAATTATTAAAAATAATAAATAGATAAATAAATAAATAAAGATAATAAAGGGACTTGTGTTGCGCCGTATCTCCTCAGAGCTCATAGGCACATTACAAATTTTGCGATTAAAATAGAAACTTTTGATTACACAAATTATATGTGGTCCAAGCTAGAATATCTATGAAATAAGATTTTTTAAAAAACGTTTCCACTGAGTTGGCTGCCCTCAGTGAATACTGCAGTTCAACAAATGCCACATGAACAAATGATCAGTCCCGAGCTGGTACCAAATGAGTTCTCTTTTTTCAAGCAGGTCGTCTTTTGCTGATCTTGTTGCACAAGGAGTTGTGCATTTCTTTATTAAATCAACTAAGTATTTTGGAGCTTAATGCACTTGAATGTCAATAGTTTTGCTGTCATAATGAACGGGGGTTTAATTCTAGACCTTTTACCCTCTAGCATGTCTTGTGTTTGTGTGTTGAGTATGAAGGGTGGAGTCAATAGAATACTAAAGTGATGATGTCATAAGAATCTATTTTTGGGATTTCTAAACTGGACCCATGTATTTCAAAAGTATATCATAGAATAACCCCAAATGTAAAACTTTACTCAAATGTATAAAAATTTGAGATATGCCCAATTGATAGTCAGTTCATTCCTTATCAAAGCACTGTATGTCAAGCCTGGTTTTATGATTTCATGAACCACGTCAATAACAACAGTAGGCCAGTCCTTTAAGAAATCTTCAATATTCCAGTTGCCTTATCTCCATATTTAAATGAAATTACAAAAATTAGTTGACTTTTTGGCGCCTTCTGAGAAACCATGATCAAAATTTATAAATTCTAAAAATAGATGCTTTATGACATCACATTTTACCACTCTACAGTTGAGTCAAGGAGACAAATTATTTGAGTTGGTGAACAGTTTCGATTTCAAATTTTTATACCTGAACACCAAAACATGGTAAACTTTTGTTTTTGTATTTGTTAAAGCTTTGCTATTGCAAATTATTTTGCATGTTTCTTGGGAGTTTCACTTGTTTTGTGTTTTAATGGCGTCAAGGGTGAATGGATCCCAATTTTTCCAAGAGCTACACCTAGAGATACATGCTTGCTTTCTTTCAATACATTTTTAAAAAAATCACAGTTGCCTTGCTAAGCAACGTTGATTACAACATTGTCATCAAATCCTTGTACTTTGCACTGCCCCCATTTTCATTGTCATATGAAGAAGCACTACTTCAAATTTCATCACGTTTTTTCACACCATGTTGTTTGATATTCACCTAAAATTTTCCATTAGTATATCAAAGCTAACATTCCTGAGTTCTTTGAATAAGGAGGATTGCTAAAGACTTAAAACAGGAATAAATATTCCAGCCTTTTCAGCTCTCTTGCACACAGTCCATAATGTTTAATGTTTACGAGTTTTATTAATAACTTGCACCATACACACAAGATCACAAGTGCCAAGGGAATGTAAGATAAGCTTCAGGAAGATTTTCCAAACACCAGTATCACAGAAAGTTGGTATGATTCTAAATATTTTATAGACTGTGACACTTATTTTGCATGCTTTAAAGTCATCACAACAATTTTAGGGCTTGAGAGGTCTAATTACTTCATGACCAGCAGTAAAAAATATAGGATAAGGGAAAGCATAATAATATGGTTGAAAGAAAAGGAATATCTAAGCATAACATTTTTTGCTTGAGCATAAAAAATATATGCCATTGTCATGCATAAGCCACAGATTTGTAGTTTCAAGACCCTGATTCAAAACTTAGTTGGTTAATTACAATGTACAAAATGCACTGTTTGCTTGACATTCCATGTACAAGTCATATTTCTACAAGGCTTGTGATTAATTTATCATCTTTTCTTAGTGAAAATGACATGGATGACAGCGAACCAGCTTATGAAGCAGTTAACATAGAGGAGGAACAGATCTATCATTACAAGAAGCCATTTAAATGTCATTATGGGTATATGCTACCAGAGATATCTGTTGCTTTTGAAACGTGGGGAACATTGAATAAAGCAAAAAGCAATGCTATTCTTCTTCATACAGGACTTTCAGCTTCTGCACATGCAAGGAGTCATGATGTGGGTAACTTGTGTTTTTGTGACTGGCAGCGTTTGCTATTGATGTTAACATACAATGGTAGCAACTTTTTTGTCTGTTTTCAATAATTGTTAATCACCTTGTGGTTGACTTAGTGCTTGACTGCAACCTTTGCATATAATGACGTTTTCTCTTTTGCACAGGGTACTACTTGTCAACGTATATGCTTTTTCATCAAAGATAATCAAATAAACTACGAATTTAAACTTGTGGTCTGAGAAATACCTTTATTTTTGTCCCAGTCTACTATTTGATGCTAAGATATTTGAATCAGACTTTATTCATGATGTCAACTTGTTCAATTCGTGAGTATTTAGTCCAAGGTTACAAAAACCCCTCAAACACTCACATCCTTACTTGTTAAGGACACGTCTGCATCAAACTCGTGTTTCATAAGTGTTCTCACTCACAAAATTGGATTTTCATGGTTCAAATTAGGTCATTGAGAACAACATTAAACATTAAAACTTCAAACTGCGTACATAATAAATAGGTTTAACATACCAATTTTAGCATCATTCTACAGTCCAATATAATTAACACTTCTGTTCAGATAATAATAACAACATTATTGTAAATCTGCTATGAAGCAATAATAGATTATCCTTGGCAGTTAAATTGTTGGTTATCAAAGAAATTGACAAGACTATGTTTTAAAGACCCTGGCAATTCAAGCTTTTTATATTCAAATGTTGTTTTCATTTGTTTGCATAATGTTATTTATAGATTCTACCATGGTATAAACTGCCGATCAATATGTTTGTGGTTGTGAAAGGCATTTGAAATGTCATGTATAACATCCTTTCAATCTGTCATTACTTATTTCCTGTCTCATGCTACTGGTATATTGATTTTCTATAGGACGTTGAGAATTCAAAGCCTGGTTGGTGGGAAAAGTTCATTGGGCCAGGTGGAAGATTAGATACCAACAAATTCTTTGTCATCTCTGCAAACAACTTTGGAGGGTGTTTTGGAACAACGTGAGTATCAGTTCATGTTGACATGGGATTGTGATTGCATTCTCTAGTTTTCCCTATGGCTGCATGTGTGGCAAAATCACGGACACTCAAACAAGGTGACTAAGATTTTGCAACCTTTAAGGAGTGGGCACACAGACTGCTGTTGCATGTGCCGTGGACTAACAGAGTGACTAAATCTCAACATTTGAAAGCTAAAAGGGGATCAGTAAAACATTTTGCAGTTGTAAAAGAACCTTATGGCACAATACGTTTGGTATACCTACAGGGCAAATGGCTTGGTGTCTGATGTTATTTGTGGCTGGTATATGGAAGGAGGAAACATGGAGGACAATGAACTTGTACCCAGGACGGCATTGCCAGGGCTATGTGGAAAAGTTTAACTGCTTTTCTGTGGCAAGCTCAATACCTTACATCATGGTGAAGCACACTGAAGCAATGGTTGTTCATCCACTCAACACTACATGATTTACAGACATATATACCACTGAATAGATTAAGACTTAGCTAAAAACTTTGAAGGTTTCTTCATGTTGTTTTATAAAGCAAGTGTTAAGAATGGTTGATTTTGACATTTAGACACGTAATTTAGTGTCAACTGTTATAGTTTCAAGCAGCAACTTGCACTAAGAGGACTGTTTAATTTGGACATGATCCTACACCCTGAAGGTTCAGCACGTCAGTGATGTCAATGGTTCTCAGTATCGAAACATCCGAAATTACAAAACTTTGCTTCAATCTCATAAACATTTTGATCACCTGATTGTAGTTTTTTTAGTGTCCCAGAGAAATCATAATAATCTATTGTATTTGATAAGTGATGTAGTTCTAAAAAGAAAACATTTCCCTTGTTGAAATCAAATTTAATTGTTCTCTTTTCATCGTTCTTGGATAAAACTTTGTATTTTCATGATTTATTTGTAAAATTTCTTCGAAACCAACGAAACTATAAGAAAAGTGCCAGTCCATCTAAGTTGTGGATCATCAAGAAGGGCCCTTTTAATAATATCTTTAAAAAGTACCATTAGATGCATAACATATATAATCTTTTTCTATGGATTATAGTGTAAAATGTGTCTATGGTGACAAATAGTAGTGATAACTAGTGTATTTTATAAATATTTTGCTCTGTTCTCTGCTCTTTTGAACACACAAGTATTATCTTGCAACTATGACTGCCCAACATTCGATATTAATGCAGAGAATGCAAGACATATTGACGACAATGTGTACTTGGCTACCTTGAGATTAGGTTGATTAAGTTGAGATGAAATAAAATGTGTAAGTATGATCTTATGAAGTGTCTCTCACACATCATTTATCAACACTTTCTGTTTTGAAACAGAGGACCCAAGTCTGTTAATCCAAAAACTGGAAAGGTAAGTAGTTTAAGATAAAGAGATGATTGCATTGAACACTTAGTTTAATTATGCTAAATTATTAAGGGTTTAAAGTGAATAATTTTTCTTTTAATGTGCAAGCTATAGAGTACACACTGTCATCATCATCTCTCTTGACATAGTTTTATTTATTGTTCCCCATGGTTTAATGTTTGAGGGCATTCAAACTGACCATTATATAACCTTGTAACTATAGTGGTTTGTTTTGGTGTATATGGAGAGTGTAATCAACTCTTCATCAGTCTAGCCACATTAAGATGAAGAACTTGGCTCATGGTCATTCTGTTGCCACTCATAGATAAGTGCAAACTGCTTATGAAGGTAACAGGCATATATTATACTGACAAAATTAGTTAATCAATTGGGGATTGAAGAATTGTATTCCGGCTGCAAAGTAATGACTTTTCATGGAGTGTTCAACAGATCTATGGTTAATTGTTGTGTGAGGCAGATGTGCACCAACCGTATTTGTCTTAAGGTGGTAATATACACGATAGGCATCAATCTAGGAAGCCAAGCTGCAACCACTAAAAATTAGTGCTGTCATTATTGAAGGAAATTTAGTTATAGTATGCAGTAATATGTCCCAATCCTATCTTTGCATTGCACACTATGTTATGTGTTGAATTTAGTTTCTACTTATGAGCTGCACTCTTTAAAATAGAAGATATAAATAAATTTAAAAATATAAATAATCATTATACTCATTGTTTTGGTATTTATATTTTATATTTTAATCATGTATTTTCTATATTTATTCAATTCTCATTTTAGCCGTATGGAGGTGATTTTCCAATAATCTCTGTTGCTGACATCGCGAAAACACAGTTTCTTCTTTTAGATTATCTAGGTATCGACAAAGTAAGTATGATCAGAACGAAACAATAAACAAAGGCTGTTGTCATGCTTGTTTTCACTGTTCTTGATGGATTTGTAGTCTATTGCAAGGGGTACTTACATCGGTATCATTGTTATCAGTCATGTTATATGGCAATGTCTTCTATAGCCTTAAGAAATATATTGACAAGAGATCTTTACCAATTGACATAAGTGTCCTTGCAGATAGGGAATTGAAATTGTCATTAACAAGCCATACATATGAAACAAGGAAGAACCCACAATAACATATAATCACTTATAATGGAGTCAACTCCATGGTCTGACACCCCATGGTCTGACACCCCATGGTCTGACACCTCCATGGTCCAACACCTCCATGGTCCAACACCTCCATGGTCCAACACCTTCATGGTCTAACACCTCCATGGTCTGACACCTCCATGGTCTGACAGCCCCATGGTGTAACACCTCCTTGAAATGCAAGGCAAGTCTTTTAATGCAAAGCATACCTTGTAATCAACAATTAGTATAACTACAACATTTATTGTTTATTTAATGGTATATTTCAAATATGAAATCCATCAGGCCTAAAAAAATAAAGAATAAATTGCCGTTGTTGGTTATAATAATTGTTGATACATGGAAAACCACAATGTTTTTGACCTGCTTGTTATCTTGCAATCATTTTCAATTTTTTGTGGTAGTAGGATTTGGTATCAAAGCAAACCACTGTGCTACTGTAGTAACTGACAGCAAATATACAGCTACCAAGTAAAAGAACACTTCTCTTCCATTTCTTTGTTCCCCAATTATATTTTCTGCAGGTATATGCAGTAGTAGGTGCATCACTTGGTGGTATGACTGCAATAATGTCATCAGCCTTATATCCAAGTAGGGTAGGCAGGTATGTGGAAGTGCATTCCTTATTTTTTTTGTGTCCAAACTAGCCACTTCAACTAAAATGTTTTTTGTTTGACGAAACAAATCATGCAATCATTGTTTTGTTAATTATTGATTTTATTGTTGAATTTAGTATTCATTTTATCACTTATTTTATTTTAAATCTCCATGGGCCAATTGTTGACTATTGGTGCTTATTTTGCAGAATGTCAACTTCCTCCATTTCTCTTCACTTAAAGCAGTCTTGACCTGTTCCTGACTTGACATGCTTGATAAGGGGACCAGTACATTGTGCATTGCTGGGTCGCCACTGATTCTCTTCCTATGCTGGCACCACAATGATATCCGCAAAGTAGTTGGCGCAGTTCATAGAGCTGTAGGTTTCCATTAGCTGGCCATAACCAGTGTTTATGTATAACTGTTCCCACCACAACATATTCATAATGTGGTGTTCCTAACCGCTTGTGCAGGCTTACTCAAGAATACAGCACAAACAAGACATTTAGAAAGTCTGAGGCTTTATTGTAGTACCACAGCCTGGGAACCACTTTCTTTACTTCATTCATTGTATTCTATTTCTTGTAATATAAATAACCCGAGTTACGATTTCTGAGTTAGTCTTATGTTAATACTCAAGTAGTTGAATTTAGCCATTAAATATAATGCTTATGCATTGCTTGTTCTCCTTCTTACTACAGTTCTATAGTATGGTGTTCATAACTGCAGGAACAGACTAACTCAAGATTACACCACAATCAAGACATTTAGAAAGTCTGGAGCTTTAGTGTATCGACTTTCATTGATGCCTAGATCTCTGAAGACCAACATAACAGCTTTACATTGAAGATTTTGATATTTCGTGAGATTGATAAATCCTGTCTACTTATATCTATTTATTTTTCAATGTTATTTTTGTAGAATGGTAAGCATATCGGCATGCTCTGCGTCTAGTCCAAGTTCAATTGCCTTTCGCTATTTACAACGAATGGCCATGATGAGCGATCCTAAATGGAATGGTGGCCATTACTACGAAACAGGATTGCCCATTGTTGGTATGGAATTAGCAAGGTAATTGAAAGTTAGATTACAGGACTCTTACACATTGGGCGGGTGCTAATCCATATATACAACTACACAGTTGACAGCCAACTGGGAAAACTGAGCTACCAGTAAGGGAAGGAGGATAGGGGTAAATGGATAAGCATATATTTCAACCAGTTACTGAGTTGAATAGATGACTGGAAGATGAGTAAAATGAGGAATCAAGTATAATAGGAGTTAAAACTCATTTTTGTGAGGTTTTTTTCAATGTAAGGTGTATGTTTCATTATTAATTCTGCTATCCTCTTTGAGTCTACTATCTGCATTTAAACTACTACACTTATTGAATCCACTATGCTTATTATATCTATGATCCTCATTGAATCTGCAATGCCACCATGTTGATAGAAAAATTGGAACACTAACATACAGAAGTGGACCAGAGTGGGAAGAGCGATTTGGAAGGAAAAAGATCTCAGATGATAGCATACCATTGCCTAGGATCGAGGAATCAGAGTTTGCTATTGAGGATTACCTTAGACATCAGGTACTTGAAGAGACTTAATTTTATCAGTACATCTTGTCGCTTTTGATCAGATGTTGAGAAATTGACTTAAATTTTCATTGCACAAGATCCACAATTCATGAAACAATTTTATGTTGAGGTAGTGTTTTATTGCAGGCCTGTCAGAATGAAATTGATATTGGGGGAGGGGGGCTGTGAGTAAAGTGAGTTAAAATGGGGATCTGCACGACAAAAGTGTTCTGAGACCACACTCTTTAGATTGCTGGAAAATTCCCCTATTGTACAAATTGCACTATTTGATTGATTAACAGGTGGTTAAGTGCAACTCAATATATATTTGGAAGTCTAATTGACAAAAATCACTATTTACAGAATTTTGGAAAATGAAGTCTATGTTTTATTGGGGGGCTGAAGATGGGCCTGCATTGCTATCTGGTGGTGGATAAATGGGTAATGTGGCTTTTTTATATATGCACATAGTGCTTTGTTTGTTTGTCAATTACCTTCAATGTGTACAGGGTTTTACCATTTTTGTGCAATGATTGATAATCGTACAAGTTTTGGGTTGATGTACATAGAGGGAACTGACTAATGCATTCTAACCAGGATCTCATTAAGCTTATGTCAAGCTAAAATGCTTTCTGGATCCAACTAATATCACTCTGATTGGCAACACTTGAAGTGCATGTCCCTCTGATGGCTTGTACATGTAAAAGGGGGTGTAATTGTGGCTACTGATGCATTAAACATCCCAGACAGATGTAGAAAGGTTGGTATTTTCTTATTTAGGGACAAAGTTTTTTCAAGAAGAGTGGATTTGACCCAAACTCAATAATTTATATCTCAAAGGTATGTGATTCTTTAAGTTAGAATTCATTCCTACTTTGTACATTCAAACCTGGAGAAGACTAGACTTCTAACCCTCTGCTTCACAACATTCCGCCGGTCATTCCCCCATCAGAAAAAGAACTGGTCCTCGGTACAGCACCTTCATTAGCTCCTACCTCTTCTGCCTGGACTCAACAGTGGACAACCAATGTTCAAAATGCAACAAGATGCCCCATGACATCCTACATCTCCTCATATTGCCTCGAGAAACCACCCACCTCACAATAGAAGACTTATGGGACAACCCACTGGAGATCACCCTATTCCTTGGCTGCTTACGACAATATTGACATCTACAATATTATTCTTCAACTTATGTAGGAGGGCAATATTTAAGATTAAACCCTGCTTTATACATTAATACTTGAAGCAGAACAGGGTAGGTAGAAAATGTGACCAATATTGTTGATGTTCTAGAATATTTTGTTCTCAAATGCACAAAACAAAATTATCTGCTGAGGAACAAGTTGTGTTTATATTTGAGCTTAATGCTTGAAGTAAAACTCATTAATTGTGGCTATGTGTGGATTCACCATTGATATTAATGATGATTATTATAATAATGGTGAGGATGATAAAATAATTATGGTATATAATGTTCTGAAATGCCTGCCTTGCTGGCAGTAGTGTAGCAACGGAAGTCTTCTTTGCTGAGTTCAACAAAGTAATGCTAAAATGTGATCAACTTGCAACCTGTTTTCAGAGATAAATGTTTGCCATGCTTACCAGTCTTACCTGACATATTTATTTGTCTGTTGATAAGTTCGATATTGGATTCCTTTTATTGACAATACTATCCTTTTATTTTTCATAGGCTATGGATTTATTTGACATGGGAGAGGGATTTGACAAGTGTTCAGATGGTCTCTCACGAGTTCAATCACCAAGCCTAGTAATGATAGCATCATTGCATATGTTTAAAAATATTATCTTGTAATAATTTATTTATATACCAATGCACTACAGAAATTGATTAACAACACCTACCATAATATTCATTATCATCAAGCATTATCTTAGCTAGAGATAAGTGCTTGAGGATTACATACTTCTCCAGTGACTTGCTTTTAAAGGAAAAGCCAGGATTTGATTGCAGGTGCACTTGTCATGGTGCATGATGCAAAGTCTCAAACCATGCAGCATTTGTAATATGAATGCCAGCTCTACTTTGGGATGAGGATAAGAGCAGAAATAAGGGTACGATTATGACCACTGGGGCACTGAAGTCAGGTCTCACAAGTAAAAATCTGATGCCTTTCCTAGTGAGCTTAACAGCTGTCATGCACAACACTGTGACCTCTTAAATCATATGATAAAATGGTTGCTTAGTAGTATCAATAGCATGTCATAATTCTAATTAATTATATTGGTGTGTCAACTTGGTATATATTTTAATTTTAAACTTTTTTCCCTTGCAGATATTAGGTGCTTCTTCAGATATCCTTTTCCCACCTGTACAGCAAGAGCGTCTAGCAAAGTGTTTAGTAGAAGGAGGTAGGTCATTTTTGAGCTTGATAGGTTTGCTATGTTTAGCATAATTCATGTAAAATTAACAAGAGCAACAGAGTATGTATGGACAAAATGATGACCATTTGAGTATGTGGTGTGACCAGGAAAGCCCAAGTGAAAAATAAGGACATCCAAGAGAGAGTGGCAGCGACAGACATTCTAGGGTTGAGCCTTTCTGGGACAGAAAATGCTTAACGTGGAACCACCTGGAAACAAAGGAAGGGGACACAAAAAGACAATGATGGATGGACACCATCAACATAGACATGCTATTGGTGCGATAGACAGAGGACAGAGTGATCTAGAAGACATTGATATCTGCTGCTGTGACCACGTGCTAAATGGGAGAAGCTTAAAGAAGACGACCAATGGCTGTTAAGGACCAAACCTCTTAATCCAAGATCAACAGGGACTTGTAACAAGCACACTTTTCCTGTTAGGTAAAAATAATTGCCTGCCAATAAGAAAATCCAAAATCCAACAAAACCATCCTAAGGATTCTCCAAAGATAGTTTTTAGCTTATGCTAGTTCGTCTCTTGATGAAGATTTTTACAACATATATAACCATTCCAGTATTATTGGTACAGTTGCAACTTAAAATGACATTTTCCTTAATCACTCTCCCACTACAAACACACACATTGGCTACAATGAAAGCTGCTCTTGTTTTCTTCTTTTTACACTTAATATCCAGAAGGTAACCACTTCACAAAAAGTTTGACAATGTTTATAGAGTGAAGGTATTCAACTCATTTGCTATTCATGAAGCTTTTTATCATATTCTTGAATGACTTAGTGTTTCAATGTCACTTGTAAAGCATATACACCAATAGACAGGCATCCAATAACAGGAGTAGACAATCATGATTGTTATGATGAATAGTTTTCTGACCTTTCCTATTGAGCTCTTTAGCTTTCGTTTGCATTCGCGAGACTTGGGTTTCATTCCCCAGTGGTCCTAATCATACCTTTACTTCTGTTGTTAATGTCATTTTAAGGGAAGATATAATTTGGCCAGATATAAGCTTATTGAAAGAGGATGCACCTTTATTCTTGTAAGACCAATAGCAGCACAGTTTAAATTCTGTGGTATTTATGGGTGCATTAGGACAACATAGTTATGAAAGATTGCAAATAATATTTTAGATTCATCAGGTCAGTAACCATGTTCAAAAATGTATTCTGCCATTTACAATGCTTCATTAGTACCCTTGTTATAGAAGACACTGCCACAACTGTCATAGAGATTTTTATCAATGTATTAGGTAACAAAAAGGTGAAATTAATCATTGTCGAGGGGCGGTTTGGGCATGATACTTTTCTGCTAGACGTGGATGGAATGGGAACACATATTAAAGTAAGTATCTTGTATGGAATGGACTTTTCTTGTTGTGCTCAAAATGCCATTTGGATTATTAGCAGGTCTTGTCATAAATGATAGGTCATGTAAGTTGTCAAACATTCACATGATTTCTCTTATGCAAATGATCACTCAGCTAAAATGTTGTAGCTAATCGTCGCCATACTGTGAAATGAGTGCAATGTTTGTTTTTATATAATATGTTGTCACATTCTGTTCCCTGAGGATTTGTATTACGCTAGTAGCTAGAGCTTGTGTGTAGGTTGGCCCAGCATCTGTCTACGTATCATAAAGGTAGACTAGCATAGACTTCGTCATCCAATTTTAGCTTGTGTGTCTTTTAGCTTGGTAACAATATGTCATTATTTGAATTCACTGTAAACATCTTGGGTCACAGGAGAAGACTCGAAATAGGTTTGTTGATGAAATATTCACACGATTTGACAAGAATTTGAATGATTTTCTCAAATTTACAGAGCAAAATTTCACAGAACTTACCGTTTTGTGGGAGCCATCAAGAGCTTGCATAGTTAGGTTGGTCATGTTAAAGAAAAGGCCTATGTTGCATTGTAGTGTAGAATATATGTGTTGCACTGCGATATAGAATATATAATATGTTACACTACAATTTACAATATATAATATTTGGCATTATAATATAGAATGTATAATAAGTTGCATGACAGTATAGAATATATATGCTGCTCTGCAGTATAGAATACATAATATGTTGCCTTTAACCTCTATCTAGTGATGCATTGTAGTATGCATGCTTTCGCAACAAATTTGTTAGAAATTGATGAAATATAATTAAGAAAATATATGATATTAAGGTTGTGAAGAAAGCTTGGCTCTTCTGCTTGTTAATGTAATGAGAAATGAAGGCAGTACAATACGTAAGTGATGACATCATAAAAATGTATTTTTCTAATTTATAAATTTGGTCTTGGAGTCTCCGATAGCTCCAAAAACGAGCAATATATTTGAAATTTCATTTTAATATAAGAAAAATTGCTTGAAATATGACAGTTGGAAGATTTATGAATTCCATTAAAAACCACTGTGGTATTGGCTTGGTTGATGAAATTATAAACAAGACTGAAAATATAGTGCTTTGATATGGAATAAACTGATTAGCGATTTGCCATCTCTCTGATAATATTGATAGATTTGTGTAAATTTTCATATTTGGGGTCATTTTATAATACACATTCTAGATACGTGTTTGAAATTCAGAAATTCTAAAAATAGATTTATATGATGTTACACATAAGTACACAATAGGCTAAGACGTTGAAGCTTTGCTCTTTATATAGGTTGTGTAGTTTGGCAAAATATACAACATTCTATGTATTTTAAAGACCACTATGTCTGCTATGTAATTGGGTATGTCTTGTGTGAATTTGGGAATCAAATTGATAGAAGTGTTTCTCTTGGTTATGGATAGGTCTTGCACTAATGCATGTTTTGGTATTATGTGACGTTTTTTGTATGTAAGAAATAACAATTTAATATAATTTTTCCTTTATCTGCAGGAATATTTGGAGGATGAAATGATTTAAGCCTATTGCGAACTCTAGAGGCTTTCTACTCAAACACATTCACTATAAATACAGGGTTGGGGGTGGATATTAGCATTAAAATGTCATTTTCTATACAAAGCATAATCAGAGCTATGCATGGCAAGACATTGATTGCCTTTAAATTGAGGCCTGGCAATGAGGAGATTATTTGGTGAAATGAAACCACTTTTATGGCAAAACGTTTTTTAAAGATGGACTTTACTTCAACAACGTATAAACAATTGCAAATGAAACCTGAATTGTAAAAATTGATATATTTGTGAACATGTGCTTATCTTGCTTTACAATGTTGCATTTCTTTCTTGTTGTCCTGTTGTTGTATTTTACCTTTTGTGTCATTCTTCCTTTACTTGCTCCTGTTGTTTGTTTCTCAAATATTTGATTGCTTGCTTCCTTTCCTACTTGCCCTTATTCTCCTGTATATTTTTCTCGTGTTTCCTTTCCCATTCAAGCCTGCTTGCTCACTTTTCTGTCTGACCGCTTTTTGCATTTCCTCCTTGCTTGTTTGTGTGCTGTCTTTCATTGTTGTTTCATTTCCCGTTCAAGCCTGTTTACTCACTTATCTGTTTGACTACTTTTTCATTTCATTATTGCTCGTTTGTGTGTCATGATGAGTCCCTATGCTTGAGTCATGATGTGTCCTTCTTAGACAGCAGACCATACTCATTTTCAGTTGATACTTCCTAGAGTTTGTAAATAGACTGGGAAACATTGATTTTAAAAATAAAACCTGATTGGCTTAACTGTACAAATTGACTTGTTATTTAATACCATTAGTGACATGGCAGAGTAAATGAACTAGAGGGCACAAAATGAAGGGGATCTGGGGCTCTGCCCCCATGGAAATTTTGGGGCCTTTACTTTTGCTTAGAATGCATCTTCCAATGTTATGATCATGACCAACAATTACTAACTTTGTTGATTTGATGATAGTTATTCTATACAACAGTGCTTAGAGGAAAATCTTTTGCGTAGACATCTGTACTTTGAAGGAATTTACTTATATCATATTTAGCAGGGCTAAATGCAAAAAATTACTTTTTAAATTTCTTACCAATGCCAACAATAGCAACGGGCTGGTAGATGGTCACAATATGAATGTCGTTTGTTATTAGCATGATACCATAGAGCACATGATACCATGATACCATACATGATACCATAGAGCACTGATATGGTTTAGATTTGAAGTGCAAAAACTTACACATGCAAATTATGTCGATGCAAATAAAACACAAAAGGTAAGAATTTCATTTTGAAAGGTAAACATTTTCTTGATGCTAAAATTGTTGTCATTAAATGATGAATCCACAGTAGCCTGCAAAGTGACACAAATTGTCATCACACTATTCACAGCACAATTCTGCCCACTGCAAGGAATCTAAACCTACACAATGACAACAACATGATAGCTTCCAAAAGTAGGTATGTCAGAAAATATTTAAAGTTAAACCGTATTGCTTACTACTCCATCAAAAAGCCTTACAAAGACGTTTGAAATGATACTCTAGTATATGATAAATGCATATGATAAATAGAAGGGAAGTTATTAAACTCTGAAGTGAAGAATATACACAAGATTTTGGTCGTTATTCCAATGAAAATCGCGTCAAAGTGTAAGCTAAAAATGACTACCTTATGTGACTTGGGGATCGTACAAAATGCGTGGGAATTAATAGAATTTTATCAAATTTCAAGAGTGAGTAGATAAAGACTGTAACTAAGTCTATATGCCATTTCTATTTACCTCTCGTAGTAAGAAATTTCTGTGTTTACAAGGCAAGCTTTCAAGTTATCTGTACACGACAATTATGAAGCACATTAAACGATGAGGTTTTCATGGACTACATCTCTCAACAGAGGACTTCTAGTTATGGCCAAGGAAACACAAAATATACTGGTCCAAGACTTAACCGGTCGTATAAATTTGGAAACATTCAATGGCGACCTTGTATATTGATATGATAATGATAGCATTTCACTCTCTTGTATACATGGTCTGGTTAACCTTGTCTCGCATGCTGACACGAGTTGGTTGAAAATCCCGCGTTGAAAACACTCAAACAACTATCTCTATTAACTCAACATGAGTAGGATAAGAAAAAAAGAAATAAAAATGCAAAGTTAATCCGAACTTTACCTTCCTAGCAGTTGGACGTAGCGGTATCTTCGCCTTTTGTGTTCAAACGATTTGCAAATCCTTCCCTGATAGCATGTGTTCTTGTCATCCTGAATAACATTCTTCAAGTGAGAGTATTCTACTGTGTCTACTGTGACCAACATTGATAATCACAAACAATTGGCATGCAAATGACACTCTAAAACAGTTTCATTATTTAGTTGGTTTAAATGGTAAGCAAACATTTTCTCGTCGACGAAAAATGAGCACACTTCGGCCATTTCTGCTGCTAGCAACTCTAGATAGCTAGCTCGCAGATTGAAGACAGAGTTTCAAGGCAATAATGAATGAGCGCGACATTTAATAAGTAGTTTAATAAGTAGTTTGAAAGTTGATACCAGCAGTTTTATGGTGTAAAATAAGTCAACAATGCCGATTTGCTTGCATCTTGACGGAGTGAACTAGGCCTCTGTCTAAAACATGCAGTCTATTGGTGATTTATTGCATCAATCCTGCGTCGATCTAGACTTAACAACCGCGAGTGGGGCTTCCGAATACAAGTTTATCAACATCTTGACCAATGCAGAAAATTAACTCATCTCGTAAGCCATGCATGAAACTTGATGAGCAGAAGAGACAGACCGAATCAAATTATGTGATAAATTTGAAGGCTACATCGGCGCGGATAGGCTAGCGGACACAATTTTACTCATTATAGTGTTTTTAAGTGTTGTCGTAGTTCTCATTCTTGACATTCTACCTCTTGTGAGTCAAATCTTTAATTAAATGTGATATAAAGGTGATAACTCACCTGCTATCATTGAAGGAATCCAGACACTAGACAATCTTCATTCTTTTTGTAAAACATGTCTGTTACATTAAGCAGCCATATTGCATACATAAATGAACCAATCAGCGTTTGAGTTCGACCCTCATGGGATTTGAGCGGGATAAATTAAACTTAAGAATCGCACGTGACCACCACCATTCTTTTCCATATATATTTTGACATCACAGTCCCGTGATCATTACAAAATTAATTAATCAAAGAACATCTGAAAAATACAATAAGTGGGATTCGAACCCAAGTCATGTCACTTTACAAATGGTCGGTCAATTCTGAGCGAATTGTTAGAGAAAACAACATAATAGGTTGATCACACTTTTGCCATCTTTTGTACCACTTCTGGAACGACCCATGCTGATCTGGGGCAGTGCACAGTGAGGGGACAAGACAGCAACTTAACCACACTACCTCTAACATTTCGAAGACAACAGAGAAGGAGGCAACTTATCTCGGTGTTGCTCCCATTTTTGCACAAAGGGAGAAACTGTCCCAGGTCACAGGGCTCAAACGGATCCCAAAGAACCTTGGGGACCAAACTTGGAACATTCCTATCTTCTGGGGCCCCCAAAAAAGTTTAACACCAAGTGCGCCAACGAGCTATGGGAGCAACCAAAATACATTGATACTTAGTCCGTATTGAAAAGAGTCAAATGCTGGAAAGAGGAAACTGAGCGCTGAGTTACAATGTAAAATGTTAAGTGTTTACCGTAAATTTTATATGAAGCAAATTAGCACACATCAGAGAACAACTACCCCTCTCGATTAAGCGCCCACCACAAAAGTGTGCAAATTTTCAAAAAGCGCCCATTCAAATAAGCGCAAAGAAAACAAAATTGCATTTTTTTTACACGAGCGCCCCTCTCAAATCAGCGCCCATCCTAAAACCTTGATTTTATATAAGCACCCGGGGCGCTAAATTGAACATCTACAGTATACTTTTCAACGCGAATTCATGTTTCTGTCAATGTTGGCTTTACAATTATCCGACCAATAGCTTGAATAAAAGACTGTGTCCTAGTCCCTGGATCGTACGTCATAACGGTATGAAACCAATGGAACATTGGATGGAACTGTTGGCGTTGCGATAATATCAAAGTAAACCTCGTTGTCCAAAATATGAGTTTAGTGTGAAGGATTTCATCAAGGTAAATTTACGTTTTATGATTTGAGCTGATCTTTGACTAGCTGACAAAAAGGCTAAATATAGCACACTTGGATACTAAATATACCACACTTGCATACTAAATATACCACTCTTGCATACTAAATATACCACACTTGCATACTAAATATACCACACTTGCATACTAAATATACCACACTTGCATACTAAATATACCACTCTTGCAAGGCATATAACCACCCTTTTTCACGCATGCAACGATACTAAATACGCTCATACAAGGGGTGTACAAGCACATAAGGGGGAAGGGGATCAGAAAAGCAGGATGGGGGGGGGGGCACATACTTTGCTCTCCAAAACAAACGAAACTTGAGGGCTCGCGAGAGCAGTTCAAGAGAAAAAAACCACATTGATTTTATCTTCTGTCATAAAAATATACCTGGGCCACAAAAATACAAATATCTATACATCAGATTAAGTTAAAAGCAAGAATACTAAACATTTGTTAAGCATCCCAAACGTAATATATACAATTTATTTAAGATAAACCACCTTCACACCGCATGAGACTATTCTCTATTTCGCACAAATTTCGTATGTATATATATTCCGGTTATGCCACGTTTAAAACTTGGAAAAGCTTATTGAGCTCAGAAAGTCTTCTTAGTGAGAGTAAAATGAGGAGCGGAGTTTGTCGGAGTTTGTTGCTTCCCCGGGTAGTACAAATTAATGGCCAAGGGTGGAATGGAGTGTCGTGAACGAACGATATCATATCTTTGAGTCCATAAAACGCAAGCAGGGTTAATAAGGTTTACTAATAATGAGAACTTCAACATACTTAACTACAAGGCTGTGATATACAAATACCAGTAGTATATCCTCGAATAAGAAATCTTTTTACAGCTTGAGATATTTCTCTGAGTTATATTCTATCAAAGCTTAATTACATTCATCTTAAACCAAAGTCATAAAATTCCTGGAAAGCAACTTCTTATATTGGTTTGAGAAGTCCATCTAGAAGCCAGTAGAACTTTCCAGAACAATGCTAAAGAACACAAGAGAACATTCTAAAAGCTTTTACAAGAATATAGAAACAAACAGAACTTTCCAGAACAATATACAATGCTACAGAACACAGTGGAACATTCTACAAGCTTGTAGAAGGAAATGGAAGCAAATGGAACTCTCAGGAAGCTTCATGTAAATACTGCATCAGAATCGTTCCTGCAGCACAAGGAAGGTTTCTAGAAGGTTCTAGACGTGTTCAGCAAAAGGAAATTCTGCCTACTTACGGTAAGAAACTGCCTACTAATATAATTACTGTTTTATTTAGCGATATCCGAAATGAACACTTGGTCATAAACTCGATGGCTAATTTAACTGATATCCGCATTTCAGAAATCAAATTACATGTTTACCTGTGAGGACCGATTTCAACTAGGATATATAGAAAATACATATTCTTAAGCACCTCCACTAATAAAATTATATTTACACTACCTTGTTATATAAATTAAAATTTTATGAAAGAATAAGGACGAGCTACAATGTAGACAGTAATTAAGAATCTTTGAATCAATATCCTTAAACTATCAGACACCTCCCCTAAACTAAGAGGCCCCTTAAGAAGAAAAATAAAATTTATCGCTCCCTCAGTAAAACGAGGTTCCTATTCAAGACACAACACAGATGGCTCCAGGAAATGATCCTTAACCTAATTTGTTAAATAATTATTCGATAATTGAGAGTTGGCAGGGGTTACAACAAAACGTGGATCAAAAGATTTAAAATCGAGTTGTGCACATTTTGAGGAAGACTACTACCCCTTCCACTTTCCAAAAATAAAAAATAAAAAATAAAAAATGGCTTAAATTTAAACTTTTAAAATCAAAAGCTACAATTCGTGCAATACATGAATTAGTTCATTCAACTGGCAATGTAAGAGTTAAGGAAAACCCAAGTATGACTCAGCTACACCGAAACCACACTTAATTAGACAAGGTTCTCTAATAGCAATATGTACATATTAAAATTCAGTCTGGACGAGACCATGTGAATTAAAGGTGTTCTGTCTCAATGTAAATAGGATTCACCCTGTTATTACGACAACCTCACTATTATGACCACCTTCTTAACGCGACCACCCAGTTGTTATGACCATGTTTTCCATGGCCCAAAGGTGGTCGTATCAAAGGGTTCTGCTAAAGTTAATCAGAAGGGACATGCATAGGGGAGCAGGCCAGTCAAATTAAAATTAAATCTGCAACCTATCAACGCTTTTTAAGGAGGAAAGCAATTCATTCGCGAATTTTCGACCTATAAATTGCGATGAATGAGACAGAATAAGCAATCAATCGTACCTTACTATAACGTGTAGTGAATTCCAACGTTTACTTCATAGTTCATTTACCAGTTTGCCGAAACTCCACTTAAAGAACAGCTAGAAGCAATTCATATTTTCTATACTGCGATAAATTTAGGTGAAATGGGATCAACTGTCTCGTTTGTAATCGGATTACATGAGAGAACACCCTTAAATCGCATTCTTAAGCCCATCAAAGCAATAACGCAGCAACTCAAATAGAATTTGAAATTTGACGCACTCAATTTTGAAAGTAATATAAAACAGTTTTGATTTAAAATACATTTCACCACATATATGCCCCTTTCAAATGGTCTTCAAGAAAAGACTGGATCGAGCAATGGATTCATCCACCTGTTTACGCATAATTAAGAAGCCATGTTGGGACTCAAAGAATTCAGGCTGAATTTAAAGATTTTATTAAGAGGTTAACACCCAATCTGTCAAATTTTACTTAAGCTCAGAGTAAGATAAACGCAATTTTAATCTTTCCGTTTTAGTATCAATGACTGTTTTGAGTTAAACATGACGTCGTCTCATAGCAAACACCAGTTATGTACAAATGTTAAGTTGGTATTCAATGACATATTTTTGACTTTGCCAATTTGGGGCACGTTAGCAGCAAATTAATCTTTATCTACAGAAACAGCAAATAAAAGCTTGAATCATAAAAACGCTAAAAATCATTAATGAATGAGTAAGACTCCAATACGTAATATAAATTACAAGGTATACGTCATCATCACCACTATCCATTACTAATTCAAACTCCTTCGTAGTTTAGAAACATCACCAGACAACAAATAAAAAAGATCTTGAAACTGAATTTCCTTCATAACAAATGTCACAGACACAGCTTCCTCGAATAGCAGACTGGTGACACTCCCTCTTTAACCCAGAGAGATGTACTAAAATGTATTTGCTCTAAATGTTGCATTTATTCTACTCACACACAAGCGCACCAGAATGGCTCCGTTCCCAAAACTATATAAAAGCGCATTTCATTTACACAAAAATGGGTTAGAATGGATCTGTCCCTTATCTCGTTTGGATAGCCTTTACCTTTTCAAAGTAATATATTCAAAATGACTCCGTTCCCATATATATAGATACGGTCTCTGTTTACATAAAAACGGAGTGGAATGGACCAATGATTATACTTTGATGAGAACGCATTCGTTTATACTCAACCAAACTGAGCTAGATCTTTGGGTCTTATTAGTTTTCGTTTGTGATCAAACTGTGCTGCTTTGGTTCGTTCTCAGTCAATCAAAGTAAAAACAACTGCACTTTCTCCAGAAAATCGTCCTACTAGACATATATATATATTTAATCGCCTTACTAAATTCTAACAAATCCAAAGTTAATCTGCAATCTTGTGTGTTCACTTCGTGTAAGCGGGGCGCAAGTTTACAGCAACAAATATGCAATCCTCGGCTTAATACTTCAAACTATACAACGATATAAAGATTACTTGGGTTGCGAAGATGACGTATGTATCTAAAAATAAAACAAAGCCTTACGAAAATAAAAATGTGTCCGCTTCAAACAAAATGTATCCCAAAAGAGGATATTATTATTTCCAAATGTATTTTTTCCACCATCACTAACGATTAAATACAAAAAACTTTGCCTACCTAAACAACAAACAAACATTTGTCATATTTTGTTAGCTTATACGAATAAAAGAAAATAGAAAATTCTACTTACAAAATAGAAAATTCGCCACATGAACGTAACTTCTTAAAACAATGTCGGACAACCTTTTAATTTTACGACCAATATCAATTGTTGACATTGATTTCTACACATCATGAACAGTCAACAGGCATTGCAATACCTTTACAGATTTATGCTTGAAATAAGTTGCTATAACAACAGACAAAAGCTTATCTTAACCAAGCCTAAATAGAGTACTCAAGTGATGACGTCATAAAAATCTATGTTTGGAATTTGACCATATGAATCACATATTTCGAAAATATATCACAGAATAACCCCAAATGTACCATTTTACAAAAATATGTAAAAGATTATCGGAGATATGTAAAATCGATAGTCAGTTCATTCCCCATCAAAGCACTGTATTTTAAGGTTTGTTCATGACTTGATGAACCAAGCCAACGACAAAGTGATTTCTAAAGGAAATCTTAAATTTTCCAAATTGTCATATTTCAGGCAAATTTTTTAAGATTGGAATGAAAATGTGATAAATTAGCTGATAATTTTTGTGTCGTTTGAAAATCCAAATTTATAAATTCTAAAAATAGAAGTTTTGTGACGTCACACTTAAGCACTCCATTCCTTGACTTACAAGGACACATTCCACAGTCCCCCCCTCTTGTTTACATGATCCGTTACATGATGTAACGGGGTATTCAACAATATCGCTTTAAACTCTTTTCCCACCATTCTACTGATGCTGCAAAGATACCGGCTGGCGTTAGTACACACACTACGCATGTGTAATATGTTTGTTCCGACTTCTACCTTGGCACATGATCAACCACCTTTGCTAACAAACGCCTCAACCAGGGCACAAGGGGGGTCTACATGGAAATCCGTCCCCTTGACGCGCGAACGCGAAATTACAAAAACGGCATACGCATCACTTTCCAGAACTCATGACAAAATGGCATACGCATCACTTACTAGGACTCATGACAAAATGGCATACGCATCACTTACTAGGACTCATGACAAAATGGCATACGCATCACTTACCGGGGTTCACAACCAAACCTGTCCTGTCCTGTCCTTGGTTGTATCTCAACCTAGATCAGCCTTTCTTGCCTCGGTTTCGGCTTTTCTACCGGCCTCATTTCCACTTGACCAGTCCTTTCCTCCTTTCGTGGGCTATAAGTTCCATGCATCCCCCCTTTATCCTTTAAAAGGCACACTACAAGTATAATCAATAACAGCAACACTCCGGCACCAACACCTAGTCCAATATATAAGCCAAGTTTACTTGCATCTTTGTCCTTTGTTTCACAATTCGTCCCTGAGAATCCTGATAAGCAACCACAGGTATAATTCAAGGCTCCAGCCCCAGTTGAATTCATTGTCTGTTGACATGACCCCCCGTTTTTGCACGGATTAGGTACACAGTGATTTTTAATTGTACAAAACTGTCCAAGCCAACCAGCAGCACATGTACAGTTGAATTGGTCATAAATTCGTTTGCAGGTAGCATTACCAGGGGGGCAAGTCTGTAAAACAGGCGTACAGGAGCCACCATTTCGACAAGGTGTACTGATACATGGGTCAGTGTTGGTTTCACACGTGCGTCCATCAAAACCAATCGAACAAGTACACGTGTAATTATTTTTAACTGGTATGCACGTTGCATTATTTCTGCAAGGATCGCTATCACAAGCAGTTCGTTTAACTTCACAGTTCGTCCCTTTATACTCTTTGGTACAATTGCATGTATATGCATCAAATGTAAGCTTTGTGCATGATGCATTATTTTGGCAAGGTCGTGAGTCGCATGGGTTAAGTTCAGATTGGCAATTCATACCTGTATGTTGCGGCTGACAGCTGCAGAAATATCCCGGGAAATGTGGCGCTGATCGATTTGAGTGACTATCCATGCACGTGCCGTTATTCAGACACGGCGACAATGCACACTCGTGCACATCAGTTTCACACATTAAGCCAGTAAAACCGGCAGCGCATGCGCATCGATATCCAGAGCTATCAGTACTACAATTGGCGCCATTTTTGCACGGGTTTGATAAACACGATAAAGAAGCATTATATTGGCAATTTCTTCCCCAGAAGCCGTTTTTGCACGTGCAGTTATAACCACCGAAGAAATTTGTGCATGTTGAATTGTTAATGCACGGATTATTTTCAATGCACTCATTCTTATCCTCACTACAGTTTTGACCACGAAATCCATCCGTACAAATACAGGTATGATTTTGAATTCCATCGATGCACTTTCCACCATTTTGACAAAGTCCTGCTGTACAGTCGTTGATATTAATGGAGCAATTTTGACCAATGAATCCTTTTGGGCAAATGCACGTATAATTCAAGTGAAGATCCACACAATGACCTCTGACACATGGGCTTGGTATGCATTCATTGGTCTCGTTCTGGCACAGGTGTCCTTCATATCCACGTGGACACTTACACTGGAAATAATCAAATCCAACATCACTAAACTTGACTCCGCCAAGCGGTGTTGCTGGACGCGACAAATTCGCGCATGACGCATTGTTTTGGCATGGGGATGGTATTATGGCACAAGTCACATTCACTGTTTGCGAACACTGTTTCCCTGTGTAATGTATCGGACAATGACAAACATAATCATTGAACGTGTCATTACATATCCCTCGAACACAAGGCTTACTCACACATGGATTATCACTAATGCAACCAAGCTTTGGCCCAGTGGCTGTTGCCATCCCAAGATGAACAAGATGTTGTCCTAAGAATAACTTGTTAAGGCAACCTTTGTAAAAATGTTGAAATGTGGCGTTTGCTTGTGGATGGGTTGTAGTTCCAATTGAAATGCCATCTGCCAAAATAAGATTATGCCACACCGTGCCAAAGATATGTTGATTTTTGCTTGCAACTGTGGATTGGTCGATTTTAATACCGGTTTTGTTACCTGAAGAGTAGATTTGAACTTCATGCCATTTGCCATCATTGACTAAAGGATCTGTAATAAACAGAAAAGCGAAAACCTTAGTTGCCAAAAATTGTGTACTTTTCATATCTCGCCTCTCCTAATTTACTCAACTCAAATAAACTTCTTGCAAGATATTTAAAATATATGATGATATTTATACATATATATATATAACTCAAAAATACACCATCATTTTGGTGGTGTATTTTGGTGGTAAAATGATGGTGTATTTCTGAGTTAGATATAATTTTATACACTGTTGGTGAGTAT
>JANTCA010010535.1:0-27490 GCA_024741275.1 Chironex yamaguchii | reverse complement strand
GTCGCGATAGGTCTGTGATAACAGTGCTTGATGTGTAGTAGTGGGTGTAGTATACAGTCTGAGAGAGGAAAAATCCAATGAAAACAGATTAAAAAAGCTGTAGTTAAATGTTTCTCTGCTATCAATCCCAGAGTTCCTTTCACGACTAGGAAGATCTTGCTATCCATTCACAAGAACTGTGTACCTACCACGCAAGAAATGCTTAGTAGTATTTGAAATTCTGTGCCGATGTGAAGCTCGGTATGTAGGTCGCACTGCTCAAAGATTGGGGGACAAGATCAAACAACATATTCCTGCCACTGTACGCCGAGCATCAATTCCTCCTAGAGAACAGCCATCTAGCGTTTGCAAAGCGAAAATGACTTCAAAAACATACGATTCTGCCATAGGGCAACATTAACTAGAAAATTCAGAATGCGCCAAAATTGTCTAGGATTGGCTAGTTTTGCTACATGTTTCGTATAAATAGGTTACCATATACATATACTTTCCTTTCTGACGTTTCATAATCTAAGGAGTGTCAGACGAAAAAAGCTTTTAAGTATGATTTTAGCGCAATGTCGCAAATTTTCATTACGATCTTCAAGCTTTGTACCACAAAAAGATTGTTCAAAAATCCAATTCTATCTCTTGAAGATTGTTTCGTTACTACTCATATAGATACAGAAAAAACATGATGAATTTCAAATAGAGGTGCTTTGTTTCTGTGCCGGCACGTGTAGCGAGCTCATTCAACGTGTTTAACGTGGTAAGCTCAAGTCGTCATGTGATGAAACTGTTGCTCTAGGCAGAGAAGATGGAGCACTTTGTACAAAGATGCACAACAAAGGGCTTTCTTATTCCTTAATCCGGACTCTACATCTATTGAAAAAGGCAGATATGGAATCAAATCTACTAAGGATCCTCCGCTGACCAAAGAACTTAAGGATTTCAACGGCCATATCCTGCAGATGATGCAATCTACAATCTTGAAAAAGATCAACAACTCCTTCTTAGGCATAATTTGCCAACGACACTAAGTGTATTAAGAACGAATGAAAGTAATGGATTGACGACCACATCATAACAAGCTCAACTAACAGTTTGCTGCGGCAAAAAAATGATCAAATGCTCGAAAATAGAGCGCCATGATACGACAACAATAACTCATAAGTAACCTGCATGGCAACAAAAGGATGGGTTCCACTGCTAACAAGGATGCATTCATTACACTAAAGGACAATAAATCGGGGATAACGAACAAACCTACCTGTGGATTAATTAATCCTACAAAGTCCGAAATAGGGAAAATCAGTAAACACAATATCAGCGATAAAACGGTTCGACTCCATCCACATAAAACGGATCCAGAGTATCATCAGCTTCTTTGTGGTTAACATTTATCCATCATCAACCAGGAGCTTTTAAACATAGCACTTGACTTGGTCTTTCATTATAACCATGTTGCACCCGAGCAAGGGAAGACCATGATATATTCCAAGAATTCAGGAAGACAGCTGCACATCATTCTTCCCAATATATCGGTTTCACATAATAATACGGTAAAGGCCTCACATTATCAAGGCTTACACCTATAGTTGATACACTGCAGTTATTCTTGAGTTGCATTTGTTTGGATTATGAAATTCTTTCTTCTTTCAATGCTCGTCAGTCGCTCTTGGAAAATATGCAACAACTCCTGGCTCTTTCAACACCATCCTAAAATATCATCAGTCACTTCTCATGATAATAAAGTTGCAAAACTGAGGTTGCATAGAAATGCTATTCTCATAACCTTACCCACTCTTTTAGGTAGAGTTTGGATATTGAACTTTCATTACAATGTTATTCTTAAGTGGTGATGGATGGATCGCCTAAAGCAATCCACTGAAACCTCTGATCCCTAATCCAAGTGATAAGTCCATCTACAAACAACTTTGTTCATCAAAAAGCATAAATGGCTAAGATTCTTGCTGTTAAAACGTACGTCATCTCACGAAAAGTATCTGCTATAGGACTTGAAGTATTCAAGTGTCACGTTTCCTAATCGGTTAAGTCTTCGGTAGGACCCTAAACGTCATACCGGCCGTAAGGCTCTTGTTGGGTTTGTAAGATCTAGAGTTTTGGGTATCATTTGAGTTACTTTTGATTGCCATTATTCCCAGGTCCACTCTGACCCACAGTGGTAGTACCTGTGAGGGTCCTAGATACGGGTTAAATATCAAAATACCTGTTGCCTTGCAGGTGCTGCCTTCTTAGGCAAAGGCTAGGACCTCTTGCCAATAACCAGGATTATATCAAGAAAGGCATTCAGCATAAAACTCTGCCGTCCATACATCATGAATGCGAAGGAAGGAGTCGAGGAGACAAATCCTCGCCGATGACCTTTGTACACGAACCAGCTCATGGAGGAAAAAGAAGTGTCCATCTATCAGTTAAAATAGAGCGACAATTGTGAAGCCTTACACTCGACAAATCCGTACACTTTTATTTATGAAGAACGATTTGTTTTGAATGCTTCAGAATCACCTATAGCCAATAAAATTATTACATCATATTTCTATCAGGTTTAAATCTGTGCCTAATGGATTGCCCGTTATAAGTCTTCTGAGCAACTTCTCTTGAACGCTGTTTCGGTGGATGGTTGAAGAGGAAGAGACACCATAATACATATTGCTACACATTGATTTTCATGCATATAAATATGTGCACGATTTCTACGTTCATTTTTGTACAAACCTCTTGAGCAATCTTTTCCCCACATAAAGGCATTTTGTAAAACCTACAACCCAACTGGATTAAATTTCCGCATTACCAGTCCTAGTGTTTCCCAAAACAGAATACCAATTGCACAAGAGAGAGGTAAAGTAAGATTTGAGTTGCCAGGAAAGTTTTTTAGATTGGGTTAATGTGGGAAAATTTCAATGAAGACATTAGGAAGTCCTGTGCTCCATGGTTGGTCAAGTAAATTTTCGGCTATGTAGCATACACGTTGTAAACCAGAGACCGTTCGTAAGTTTCCTTGAGCACTCATAAACTATGTATAAGAGAAAGGACATAATCACTATAATGTCGCATTAAGTTGGTTGGGCATAAGCCTGTCATTTTGCGCTGAAAAATGAGTCATTCACCTTGCGATTGAGAACTTGTTAACATAAGAGTTCTAATCTTCAATTGTTAAAAGATAAGATAGAGTATCTCGGACAAATAACTTACGCAAACAAACTCGTCACGCGATTTCATGAGTTCCTATTGCGTCGAAATTCGTTATCGTCTAGTAAACATAAGCGGAGTGTTTTCGAAGGTCAGCCTATTTTTATCTTCAAGGTATCCTAAGATCTCAAACGTGAGAACTAGTCACTGGACTCAGATGAAATTACAGAATACAAGAGTTGACAGCTAGGGGAATCACTTGCAGGGAATATGGACGCGCCTTAGAAAAGAAACATAATAAGGCAACATTGTGGTCATTGCAGCGTAGTTACGGCTATGAGGACAGGAGTAAACAAAGCACAGGAACATAACTTGCACTAATGAACAAGAAAACAACCACCAACCACCTTCTCTAGACATCCTTCTACACAGCAATGTAATGGTTTTAACACTTCTATCAACTGAAGACCCACCTTCACTGGACTTGTTACTCATTTTAACCTTCACTGGACTTGTTACTCATTTTAACCTTCACTGGACTTGTTACTCATTTTAACGTTCACTGGACTTGTTACTCATTTTAACGTTCACTGGACTTGTTACTCATTTTAACCTTCACTGGATTTGTTACTCATTTTAACCGTTTCATACCATTTTTCTACAAGAAGGGTCTAATTAACTGTCCATTATTCCGTTACTTTAATATCTGCCCCAGTTACTACGATTTTCATTCTGAATTACAATCAAAGCGCACCTGTGGCGAACTCACGGTCAAGTATTTTTCTTATGATACGACATTTGCTGTAACCTTGCTATTGTAACTTCTGTTTTTATAAAGTATATAAAGATTTTTATCGAAAATTTACTAAATACCTAGGGAACACAGACCTAAAAGTTACATTTTTGTTATTATGTAACATCTCTAATACGAAATAGGGGCGTCACACCAAAATTTGAAATTTAGCCACCCCACCCCCAAACGAAAAAACCCACCAGCCGCCACTGCCATTGATCCTGGTGGGTTCTTCCAATGACGACATGACATGCTCCACTCTATTAATGCCAATTGGTTCTCCTCACTATGGGATGACGGACTGCACTCGCAAAACAATCGAATTTCCACTCAACCAAAAGCATTGTGGTAAAATTGTAGCGTCACTAACAAGTTCACATTCAAACGATTTGGATAAACCTGTTTATTCCTTTTACAAAGGGAAAACCGTGAGTTAAAAACTAGGTGCTGGTATGTTCCAACGGCTATCCCCTATGGTTCGTAGATTTTGTTTTCGTTCATTTTTCGTTAAAGTACGCTCCACTAAATGTATATACAGCACTGCTCCCAAACTAGTTTCACACTCTTCTTTGTCATTCACGGATCCACATTGTCTTCATCTCCGTAATCAGCTTACTAGACTTTCAGAGAATAGCTTTCCACAAGTCACTGTTCGTATTGTTTTACGACCAGTTTGTCGCATTAAGACTTTTTCCCCTTTAAGGACAGTACCCCTAAAAGTATGAAATCGCATGTGGTCTATCAATTTACGTGTAAGGGCTGCAACGCTTCGTATATAGGCAAAACTAAGTACCACTTGCACGTTCAACCCTCAGGACATTTGGGAATTTCTGCTTTTACAGGGAAGAAGCTGTCTAAGCCTTCCTTCTCTAGTATATTGAAGTATTTGAGTTCTTCAGATCATCATGGTTTCATCAACGATTTTTATGTGTTATCTTCATCTCTTGTTGTTTGATTTACTTGTCTATGAAATACTCTTGGTGACCTAACACAAACCTTCCCTCAACAAAATCACTGCACGTTTGTTTCTTTTTTAATAGTTCACATTATTGGCAAGTCCCTTTGCGTACCTTACTTTTACCGCCCTGTTAATGACTTGTTAATTACTTTTATCCTTTACTGCAATCTGTAGCCTTTTGTGATGCTGTGTATTGTTCTGGTACTCTGCTTATGGTGTTAGATCCACATGCCATGTTAATTTCTCTGAAGATGTCAAAAGTTTTTGATAAAACGCGAGAAAATAAACTATAGTCAGTGGCGTAATTGATGGGGGCAGGGGCGGCCGCCCCCTGACAGGTCATTCTCAAATTTTGGGGCCCCGTAGACTAACATAAAAAGATACCTGTAAGAAAAAATATGTATTGATACGGCCCCTTGTGAGATGTCTGTCCCTCCTTGCCGAGAAGGTCAGTTACTCCCTGACTATAGTTAAACATGACGTTGTGGCTTAGTTTAAGAATTATTGGCCTGGTAGTCACTTTTTTAAGTAGATTACGTTGTTACCAAGCATGTCTATTACAACAACAACAGGAGTAGGCCAATTATATCAATAATCCATTTAAATCTTATTTAAAGTTTGACGAGGCAATCAGCAGAAACATCAAGAGATACATACAGACCACGAGGGCTAAGGGAGCAGCAGCTCCTTCAAAGTTAGAAAAAAGATTCGAAATTGATGGTAATTCCGACTCAAATTTTACGCCATTTTTAGAAGTTTGTTAGAAATAATTAACCAGCTGTATAACTTTCCTGACTCTCGTATGTCTATAAAGATCAGCTTAATGATGCCATTAAGTAGGCCAACCAATTTGAAAGAGGAAGAGCAGACAGAAGCGGTGAATAAAATCGCGGACGGAAGGCAAACTTTGTTCGATAAGAGGCGTAGCAGCCACTGCTATTTTCATTAGATTCCAGACTCTTTCTGATTCAGTAATATATTTCTCAGTATCCCCTGTGGTTTAGAACTGGGCTTTTGTCTTGTTATAGTTAGACATAAGTGTTGAAAAGTATGACGGGATACATATTAAAAGATATGGATTTATGAGATTGGGATAAAGGAAATGAATGCTCATTCTTTCTTTTATCTCAACCCTACGCCGACGACGTATTAGATTATGTAAATTTGCTTGTAACCAAAGCATTGTAAAACAAAAGCAACCATTTGATTAGAACAATCAAAAACGTTAATATCGCATGACATACTTTGCAGCTTAAATGTTTCTCGTTGAAAAGAGTTGTAAAATTACTTTGTTTACCTGTCGAGTTAACTGCTCACTGCCACTACGCTGTATTTATCTACGATGCAATTAAAGAATTAAAGTAAAAATGTTTACGTTTCATCACCAGACCTATCATTTGAATGCGCTCCTTCTTTCGCAATATAGATAATTCGATGATTTCAGCGTCACAATAACTCAAATCAAAGCGCACCTGTGACGAACTCACGGTCAAGTATTGCTCTTATGATACGACATTTACTGTAACCTTGCTTTTGTAACTTCTGCTTTCATAAAGAAAGCACTTTTTTATCGACGATTTGCTAAATGCCTGGGTTCCTGAGCAACACAGACCTAAAAGTTACATTTTTTTTATTATGTAACATCTCTAATACGAAATAGGGGCGTCACACCCAAATCTGAAATTTACCCACCCGTCCCCCAACGAAAAACCCCACCAGCCGCCACTGCCATTGATCCTGATGGGTTCTTCCAATGATGACATGACATACTCCACGCCATTAATGCCAATAGGTTCTCCTCATGATGGGATGATGGGCTGCACTCGCACAACAATCGAATTTCCACTCAACCAAAAGCATTGTAGTAAAATTGTATCGTCACTCAACCGATTTGGATACCTCCGTTTATTCCTTTCACTAAGGAAGTAACCATGAGTTAATAAAAGCAACAGAAGCCAATGTCTCAAGGGAAACTTGCTGTTTTGAAGGGCAATACCATATTTTGTTTACACTGCATGTAAAGAAAACCGTGCTTCTTTAACGGCAAACCGGCTTCTATCGAGGTAAACGTACTTTTCTTCATAGCAAACTCTCCATTGTTGACAGAAAACTCTTTTTTTAAAGTACTAACTTTAATGCACGAATTTGAACGAAGGTTGAGGCATGTGTACCCTATGGCAAACAAGTTTGCTATCGTCTTGTATTAACAAAAGATCTCACATATTGTTGTAAGGGTAAGAATTGCCAGATTACACTTCTCCTTTTTATAAGAAATTAAGGAGGCTTACATATGAAGTGGCTCTACCTTAACATAAACATTACATCTCACTAACATTAAGATGGGATTGAATCATGTAGTTTGTTCAAAGACATCATGGCTGACGGAAGGAGACTTGGTTGGAGTCATACCCAGGGCCTTGGTCTTTACAACACATATTTTTGCTATTAGAGCAAATGTACTTCGGGAGGTACTTTTCTACTACGAAATCCTTTATACTTAAAGACAACGAATGCGAAAGATAGTTGTCTACTTATGAAACTAAAGTTATGTTTGTTTGTCGGTTTGTTCGTTAGCGAGATAACTCAAGATTTATGGATGGATTTTGACGACAGTTTCTGGAAACGTCCAGCCTGGGATAAGGAACAAATGATTAAATTTTGGAGGTGATCCGCATCAAATCTTGGATTCTGGATCACTTTTTTGGTAACAAAACCTTGAAAGCGCTAGTCAAGAAGTCTTTGTGGGGATAACCCAACTACCATATTTGGTAATGACGTCTTCAAGAAAGTGATTACCAAGGAATTCATCGTGGGGAAGAATCCTGTTGCTTGAATCAAAATACTGGCTTGGCGGAGCTTTGCATTTAGTTAAGCTTTTTGCTTCTCATAAAAATTGAGAAATGAGACGTGTTTTTGTTGTCTCTAAATGTTGAATAAAAGCCTTGTCCAAATTTACTGGTTTGTCTACGCACATACATTTCTCACCTCTCTATCTGGATTTCTTTATTTAAACCTGAATTTGCAGCTCTTACCAAATAACTGATTTACAAGATCTTGTGGACTAGAGAAGGTTCTTGTTAATTAATTAAGGGTGTGTTTTGATATGATTATATATGTACCACCACATGGTACGTGAGGTTTACTTAGATAACTCAAAGTCGAGGTGACGATTTCAAAGTGAAAAGCCTTAAAATGTGATCTTCGTTGAGATTTTTAAATGAAATTCTTTACTGGGGGATGACTTATATAACTTCAATTCATAAAGCAACCAACAATGTAGAACTAAAGTAGGACAAATTGTGTTCAAAACGTCCGAAAAAAATAGCCTCATCGGTTACCTCTTCATTTAGAAAAAATTTCAAGTTTCAAATGCCAACATAGGTTTTAACTTCCCCGTTCTATGAAATAATATACGTAATAGACTCGTGAAATGCGAATGTATGGGAATTATCGTTTAATAAACATGACAAAAACAGCATAAAGCAAAAACTGGGACATATCTACAAAAAGCATCTAAAACATTATGATATCACAAAATGTTTATGTAAATGTAATAAGTCATACAGTATACAGTATACATCACACCGAACAACTATCTCCGCCTATCACTTCTCATAACAAACTCCTTATTTGCAGCATCAATATCCAGCTTTCTGCTACTACCCATTCGTTCGTTCTTTTAGGTGTCCAGCGCACCCTTCAGAGTCTTCTCCTTACCCAGAGTTCAAAGGCTTTAATCTTTTTTCATATACGCTTTTGTTATTACCCATGCCTCATAGGTAACAACAGGAAATAACAGTGCTTTAGTTACTCTTATGTGGTATTCAGTGTAATGTTTTTCATTATTGTTGTCAAATTGGTCATGGCGTTCTGCCAAGCATTAGCCTCCTAATTTTTTTGTGTGATCAGACGTTCTAGTTGATGAACAGCCACGAAAATTACATTCATTTACCACCTCAATGCATTCTCTATCGACTTCAAGGTTTTAATTTCTGCTGTCGTCATTACTTTTGCTTTTTTATAAATTTAGTGGTAGCCAACATCCATGAAGTATGCCAAAAACGACTGCATAAAATTATAAATAAAGAACTAATAATGATATTTATAAAATATGCAAAACCAGAAAGGTGTTCTATGGGAAGCGTCAGTTTACCTGACTTTCACTGATTCGGCCAATTAACTTTTTAGTTTAATTTGCATTAATACATGGACTTTTAATTACACTGTTTAATGTTCGATAAAGCTTTCACTTCTTCAACGTATTTTGACCTAGAATATTTCTAAATTTACACGACATTGCACCAAATTTGTTATCCTTGATATCTTACTATGCTTTTTGTCATTGTTGGACAAACTATGTACGTCTTTCCGTAACAAGGTCTTCTCAGTATAAAAGCACACATTTACTTAGGCCTTTCAAAGTTACGTATGCTTAGAACTACCCATATCTCAGAAACTCGGCCTTTGGTGTCTTTCGTCTACATGTCTATTATTATATAAGAAACATAAAATTTGAGTTGCGCCTGACTGTTTCTTAACATCTTCATATTTTCAGTCTGCAGCGTCTCTTAAATGTACCTTAAAAATACTTCAATTTTCGATAGCAAATTCGAACTTTGGCATTTGCTTGTTGATGAAGGCATTCCAATGCCTGTTTCTATTTTCAGAACAAAAACGAATGTAAATGAAGCCAATGCAGCGTTCCCTATCAAATCCTTTCATTGAGATTTTCGTATTGCTGGATTTTTTGGAAGTTTCACTACGTTATAACGGGAAACTTGAAAAATAATTTCAAAATGATGATGTGTAAAAGTAGAATGCTATTGCTCATCAATTTAGCCATTAGACAAGGCAGTAAAAGTTTTAGAGAGTTTCTAAGTCTTCATCGTTAAAATATTATGTTCATGAGGATTGAAGAGTCCAGCTTGTTTCTTAAACTTTTCTGAATTCCTACCTTCATTTGAGCTTCACTTTTCTTATATATTTAGTTCTTACTAAACAAAAAAACGTGTACATTGGGTTTGTTTTCCATTCATCTCTCTGACGTCCGGAATGTTTTATCAACCATGATCATATTTTGATTTCATTTCAAACTGGTGTCGTTTATTAGTTGGAGTGGCAAGACCATGGTGTGTAGTATATAGGACCAGATATATACCAGTCTTATTGACACCTTTCTGATCCATTGGGCATTTTACCGTCAATGGCAACGCATATGATTGATCCTCCGTATTCCGTGTTGCCATCTTCACTGCTTCTGATTTGCTCCCAAAAACAGTTTGAAATTTTCTCATCTCTCGAGTTCTTTCCAAAGCTTGATTCCTGTTTCATTCTTTTGGATGCCTTCTGCTTCCCATCGCAGTCTCTATTGTATTGTATATTCTCTTCTTTTGCCCTCTCAGTTAATTAGTAAGATGCAGTAGTGTATCCGTGTAGGGAATAAACTTCCCACCTTTGAAGCAGATCGTTCATGAGATAAGGGCACTTAGAAATAAAACTGGTAATTCACAGGCTTGATACCTGCTCAGCAACTCGTGCAAACAGCTTTTTAGCAACTGTGGCTATGTTTATGAAATAAAGTTCTTTTATAAAAGAGGGTATCCTACCTTTTACACGTGATTAAGGACTGGATCAAAAAAATGTTTCCTATAGCTTAGAACCCAACCTTCTACCTCCCAAGTTCTCAGGTTTTCATCCTTTTGATTTTAAAAGTTAATAATTTCTGATTACCTAATGTTAAACCTCAGATTAAAGTTGACGTCTGGCTTTTATTTCTTGTCTTTGACGTGCTGTCTGGTTTGTGATAATTACAGAGACTTTTGTCGCTCTTTTATGTCGAATGATAGGTCACTTGGTACCAGTCTCTTGGAAGATGAAGAGGCCGAATACAGTCAAAACACTCTTGACGACTAGAATGCCAACAAGTAATGCTTTCATCGCTATTCAGAGTCAAAGACTCCATGTCTTTCCCAATAGTGTTGAGAGACAACCGTGTTCTCATAAGTCCCTTTCCCTCCGCAGTCAATAAAAGGGACACGTTTTTCAGACAGTCTTGATTTTGCCACGTGTCTACACTATTACAAAGAGCTCTATCTTATTTCTTTCGAACTGGTTTATGTTGATGACTAGGGCCATGTATTCCACTGAAGGCACTCAAGTTCTGGAGGTCCTAAAAGGCCTATTCCGCTAGTAACGGTTTTGTTATTGGAATAAATAGACATTGATAAAAATTTTCAAATATTGTTGAATACTGTCACGAAGGCAGTTGTTTGATGATTTAGAATCAATCATAGAACAAGCTGACAAAAAACATGTGTTGACATTGAAAATACTTGCGAATGATTAGTATATATCCCTGATTCAAACCATGCCATTAACTCATAAAATAACGCAAGTGACCACGGTATAAGCTCCTTTATGATACAGTCTCCAGTTGGGTATTGTTGCTGTTATGAGCAGTGGAATGACAAGTCTGGGTGCAATCTCAGGACAGCATTTGGTTGCATCATAGCCCAATCCAGAAGTATATTTGCACTTACCTAAGCAAATGTGCTTGTTTCACTGTATAAATTATGTCGAAAACGTTATAGATAACGTTGATAGCAAAAGTGGTTTGTCTTATACTTTGGAATAAATTCAGTATACAAATGTTCCACATAGTTTGGGGTGTAGTGCAAACTAGTAGGTTTTCTTATTCTTATAATAATCGTCTTGTTTGTTTCATCGTAGTGCATATTGCACCTCGCAGTAACTCCTTTTTAAATTATATTGAACTATCATATAATTAATATACATGCCAATTAAACTTCACGGATTTGAAAAACCCCGTGAAAGAGAGACAAAGGGAGAAAGAAAGAAAAAAGAGATCTGGGGCATACTTACATGTGCAGAGACCTTATCGCATAAACTTGGATTAGTAAAACTACCAAGCAATTAAAATTACTTCCTGTTTCGTATTTAATTGTAATTTAATGCGAGAAGACAGAGAACAAAGATATTTGTCTTCTTCCAAATAATTCTTGTCTCGAGTAAAAATCCTCTCTCAAGAAATGACCCTTTGTGATATCCAAAATAGGAAACATTAAGCAATTCGTCGATAATATTAATTTAAGAAAGAGTTGCTTTCATAAAAATGCTCTAAATTGTCGGAGTTTTTAATATTATCAAATAGTATTAACATAAGACGGAAAAACAGAAACTGTAAGGATAAAAATAGCACAAAAGTAAACAAAAGAGTGTTATTCTAACAAATATAAAAATTTCAGTTAGTACAAGTCATTCCTGGTGGTTTGTCATTTTCAGCTGGAATTAACGTTCTCAGTACACGTTTGCGATATTAACTTCTAACGAGCCACTGCATCAAGATATCTTTCCTTAAGCGATTTCTATGTTTAGTGGTGAAACAATAGTCATACCAGAAAATAAATATTGATCGTATGATCTTCGCTGATCACAGGTAGAAAAACAACCGTGTACGCGTTAAAACGGTGGTAAGATCAGTTCAAGACATATGCAATAAAACAGAGAATTGTATTTCGCCAAACGATCTAAATATTTAGCATGTGTACGTGAAATGGGATTCTACAGCAATCACTGCATGTTGTAGAATTTACAAACGCAGAACAAAACAATGAATTTATCGAGCGACTATAACCCGTTGAAACACTACTAGACATTTCGTGAGTTTCCACAAATCGCTAAGAGAGGATCGACCGGTTATGTTACTACATAATACAAGCAATTTGAAAAATGTATCACATTATTTAGATAAAATTCAATGGAACTCATCAGAGAAGGAACTGTTACCCACATCAGGTTTCATGTCTGAAGAAAACGCCCCCACACGGTACCAGAAAGCAGCCCTACCCATTTGACCTTTGCCGAAGTCGATATTGATTAATCAGATGGGAGCAAAGGGTTATCCAATACCTGCCCGTTGAATAATAATAGCCATTCAATATTAATCTCGTTGCACTGAACTGACAGATTATCGAATCTTTCCACACGGTATATTCAAAAAGTCTTCCTGCTTTCTTTGTAACAACCAGCAGAGAGGAGGTACTAGAACAGTAGGTAAGAAACCAAGTTGTATGTAGCAAAACATAGTCAGTTACGAGGTAATTCTAGTATTCCCTGTTATGTTTCTCTTGTAGCTATGAATATTTTCTTGAATACAGACGTAGTAGCGGAAACGCTTTTTGCTTCAAATTAAATTAAGGTTAACGTGGTCTCCCTAATTCGGTTCGTATTGTCTGTAGCGAGCGTTACAAATCACTTATTCTGATTAGTTTAATAATGATTTACTACTGAATTCGCTAATTAGTTCGCTTTAATATTTATGATTAACGGTCGAGATATATAAGGACTATAGCTGAAAAGAATATGATAGAATCGTTCTAGATATTTTCTATCTTGAAGTAATAAAGTTTGTTTAGTACAGTTAATGAGTCTTACTCTGTTCTCTGTCAAAGGACAACTCATTTAGGTAATATGTTCCCTGGCCGATCAATTTGTATATGTAAATGTATATCTGAATGCCAAAAATTATTGCATTGAAAAGGAAAGATGGCGTATGCAGACAAGAAGTTGTAAGTGAGGAACACTTTCCCCTGAATACTTTTCAATACTAGGACAAAAATGGACATAATAACGTTAGGCTCGTAAGTAAATTTTCTCTGCCACCTAAAGTATATAGCCATGATTACTCTGATTTTGTTGTCCTATATATACCCTGCATATGTTTGTGCAGACCGAAAGAATTTCAATAGTAGGAGCATCGTAAACAGCAAAAAGGTTTCATTTTCAAATAAACTTACGTTAAACTAGAAATAATTTTTAATGGGAAGTTGACAAAGATATTATAAATTAAACAGCAAATATTGTGTTAAAACAAGTGAAAAAGTACAATTCCTTGTAATAGAAAATAGAATTTTTATGATTTATCCTTGCTGGATTATTAGATAAAGATATCTCTTAATTAATAAAAGGATAATAGATATTTCAGATGGGGTCAGGCCGTAGGATATTGTCTACTACTAGACGACTACGCCATTGGCCATCCTTCTTTTTACATATACTGTGTACCACCTGTTTAGTTTAAACACTCTTCTGTCAAGCTAGTCATTTAAGGTTCAGCCTGTCTGGTATACTTGCTGAGATTTGAAATTAACTCTTTTCTGCAAATTCTTAGCCATTTTAGCGCCTTATGAAGTTCTCAGAAGCAGGTTTTCTTTCTTGAATTAAAGTTATACATAATTCGTATGCAGAAAGTCTTTTTACCATTATATTTGAGAAGTTATTTTACTTTTTTTAATTTGAGCAAAATTGAATTGCTAAGGGTAACTTAGCAAAAATAAAGACTTAACCTTCTTGCAGTCAGAGGACAGCTTCTTCCTTGCTTTTGTGTAAAAATAGCTTAGAATGTCTTTACACTTAGATATACATAGTTGACCATGCATAGGGACGATTGTCAAACCGATCCACTGATTGTAAATCACACCTGCTCCCAATTGCCGCATCTGTATTTGTCAGGCATTGCAAAACATTAAGTGCTATTCAAACTTTGTGTATTATGTATCGAAAAGGCTTAGATGATACAATTGGTGGTCTAAGATAGATGATAAATCCTACCACAGCTACAAGATCTGGTAAGTTTTGATATCTCTGAAGAGAAGGAATAATAAATGTTTCTTCCTAAATCAGCTGGTTTCTTCTCAAATACAGTGTTCTCTCCAAAGGTATTGGTTTCTTCCCAAACGTTACGGTTCTTTAGATATGCCATGTTTTCGCTTCAAATATAATAGCATAGTCCTACATTTTAGAGCACTTTGGGATGCAATGATTTTCTTTAAATGACAGATTTCTTCAAGGTATACGAAAGATGTCGTGAGATACGTTTATCAGAAAAGCAATGGAGGGTGTATGGTCAGTCTTGGTTCCACCTGTTTACAGTGCTGTTCAGGGTTATCGTAAAGGTGAAAATTTTCTGAACATATTATCATAAAAGTTAGGTAACTGAGCACATACGTTTGAAAACCTAAATACTTTCAAATCACTGGCCGAAGTGGCTTTGTGTTAATCTGGTAAATATGTCTAGCAATTTCATAGGCATCATCATAATCTTTTCTACTTCATCTTTTGCTCAAATATTTCATCTAGTTGTAAAAATGTTGACACCAAAATGAAATTCTTTTTTTGAAATTCTTGCCAAAATAGTTCCCTGCTAATTAGGCACTTTCACTACCGCATCAAATTCTGTTGCGCATTTTGATTTTAGTTTTCAACAAAAATGACAAATAAACGAATGAGGACCTTGCGCGTATTTAAAAATACATTTCTAGTCTGAACCACTAGCCTCTTGACTCTGACGTCATTAAGTCAACAGATGTCTCTGTAGTAGATTCGAAATATATGCAATTCTTTATTTTCATAATATATCATAGACAATTTCTAACAAATTCCTACTTGCAAAACCCATTACCAGTTTACAGAATTCAATTGCCCTCTCGATCTGGCAAGGTATGTCTTGTCACTTCTGGAACTGTAGAAACTCGACAGATGGATTAACGAATCCGGTGGTTAAAACCATTTTTCCCGCTGGAATTGTTTATCTACTGGTTTACAAGCTTAGCGGAGGGTGAATGGATTGCCTTGCCTTCGTGATAGCAAGACCTGTTCTCATTGAAACACTAGCTGTTATAGTCGTAAACACAACTGATCAAAATATTTTCTTTGCTTAAATTAACCAAACATAAAAATTACGCAACTTCGTTACAGATACTAAGAATATTTGAACTGCATGTACATCAGACCATACGTAATTAAATTTTTATCCAATAAATGTTTTGCCATCTTGGGTTAAAGGTGAGTGGAGTGTTTAATTAAATGCAATGATTTGACTGAAATGTGAGGGATTGGACAAAGACATGTCCATTCTTGGAATATCCGACAAAAGACTTATCGAAGAGGGCAATCTTTGGAAGTCGCAATGTGCTACATGTAATAGCTGTTAAACATATTTAAAAATAGCAATTATACTTAACAATTTAAGGTATACAGGATTAAAGTGTTCTCTGTTGACAGAAAGTTCACGAGGGAAGCAAGTGGCGAGTAAAACTTCACCTCTGATTATATTCTAATTGCCTACACTCTCAAGTTCTTCAATTTCAGCAGTAGTGTTTTAAATCAAGGCATAATGAGTTAAACGTTTATAAATACATGTCAACCTGTTTTCAAGGCAGTAGAATTGGACATATTTATCTGCTGTGTATAAGTTGCAATCCATTTAATTGATAGCTTAACATCAAAGAAGTTCTTTATCATTTTTGTAACAGTTCATTTTCAACGTATTCCGTTAACAACACAATTTTAATTTTTTGGTAGCATACTCGTTATTGAGAGTAGCTGATTCCCATACCAGGTTTAGGGAATTTACTAGGAAGTGAGCTCTTTATGAGAGTGGGCTCCCGTTACCTTCTCTCACCAATGGTATTTTGTTTGTGGTGACGTGAAATCCAATTCACAGCAGCTGGCTTGCAAGGCGGTCATTTTATCCACTAAACCACGGCGGCTCTAAACAACACAATGCCTAGAACAAAACTAGGATGCACTGAAAGCAAGGCCTCCATCACTAGACTTTCTTGCAGTCAGTTAAACATTAGTGTCTTCTTTGATCTTGGTTAGGTGCCTCAACAGAAAATAAAGCTTTAATCTCTTCTGATCAAGGGAAATTAGTCGTTCAGTTGAAAGCCTTATAGCAAATCCATAGTCAGACACTGTCTGAACCACCATAGTAATTAAAACGCCACTAAGATGCACTGAAAGAAAGGTCTGTACTACTAGACTAATTTGTCGCTAGTTGCATATACTTGTCTTCTTTGATCTTAGTGAGGTGCATGAGATTAGAGCATGCAACAGGAAAAGGCTTTGAACCTTCTTCATTTAGTGACATGAGTCATCTCACCTGAAAGCCGTATCTAAGATCTATAACTGCGTATTTCGTCAAATTATTGTGTACTGTGAGAGAATGGGGAGGATTCGTTATACGATGATGAAAGATGACCTGAATTATTTTCTTTGTAACTGATAATGCACAAGCTCTTCAACAGCTTGCAACGTAACTCCAGAACGAAAGCAATAAAAGGGGTCTGACAATCAACAAGAAGAAAGACAAAATTATGGTTATGAGTAAAATGTCTGAAACCCCTCGTACTGACATTTTCTTAGATGGAATATAGTTGGAGCAGACCGGTCATTTTGATTACCTTGGAAACTTAGTAACTTTAGACTGCCGATGTGACAGAAAGATCTGGAGAAGAATAGTTCTAGCTAAAAAGGTTATGCATAGTCAACCCGGGTCTATGGATGCGAGAGATGCACCATCGGTTCTAGTAATCAGCAGAAACTGAAAGCTGTAGAAATGTGGTGTTATCAGAGAATGATGTGAATATCTTGGATGAAGAGAATCTCGAATGAGAGTGTACTGGATATACTGAGAATGGAAAGGAGCTTGATGTTAACCATCAGAAGAAGACAGTTAGAGGTTCCTTGGAAATGGAGGATTGCAAAAGCCTGTGATGGAGGGAAAGGTTAATGGAATACGACAAAGAGGACAGAAAGGACTCAGATATCTGGAGGGACCGGCGTCGGTTGCTGGGTGTATTACAGTGGAGATTTTGTCAGTGGGTGGGTGACCGAGATGGTTTTAGGCGCATGATAGCCAACGTCAGTCTTTGACATGGCACTCCTGGAAAAAAAGGCAGAAAAGAGTCTAGAGGTGGGGGGATAGCCAGGGTAGTTACCAGGGGGCTTTGTGGGACCCACAGGAAATAGGGCATGAAGTTAGCCTTCATTTGTTGTTGACTTGTTATGCTGAAAACCATTCGTTTATTCTTTTCCATTAGAAGCTTTACCGAATTGGGGAGGTCATTTGCAGTTGCGTAGAGAGGGCGGTTTCATAAAAGAACGTGGTTCAAGTATGAGAGGACGTAGTTCCCAACGCGCTCCTTCAGAGACCGACCCTGGGACCGAGGCTGTCTCTCGACGGCCGTGATGATAGTTACTTTTAACTCTACAGCCACTGGATTGTAAATCATCTAATTCTCTTTTAGCTTAATATTTCAACACGCAATTAAATAAAAAAAAAAGAAATGAGCACTAATACACTTATTGTGTTGGAAAGAGATGTTAATTAATATGCATTATAAAATTAAGAAATTTAAATCATTATCTAGTTACCGATAGAGTCATGTTTTGGTTCTATCCATTTACTCTTTTATATAAACGATTAACCCTTTACTAAAGACGGCTCAAATAACTATAGAAGTTACCGAAGTCTTGTTTTACTCGTAAGAAAAGCAATGACTGAGGAATGTCAATAACGATTCAATTGCTAATATTACTATTCTGTTTCTTGATTGAGACAATCTAAATAATTCGCCAGGAAAACATTTTTCATTCAACCAAGGTTTAAACATACAACAATCTTTGTCGACAAGTATTGCATTTCGCTTAAATTGTCACATGGTTGTATATTCGCCAAACATTGTTGGTTAAGTTTATGACGCAAAAGGCAATACGATGGAAAGAGCAGACGAGAATCGAAAGTTATGTTTTAGTGAATTAATTTCAATATATCTGCGTCATTGTCGACAACATGTTTACGTAGGTATAGCGAGCTTCAAGACACATTTTCACTAAAGGCAGTGTTGGTAAAATACACATAGAGCTATATTGAACTGGAAACTCTCATCTTCCTATGTAAGCCCTTGTACTAAGCGCTGTACTCAAACCTTAAATACTCATATTTCTGGTATCAACTGAATATGATATTTTCAAGTTATTTTGATATTTTACAATATATCCTAGACATCCAAATGGTCAAATCTATTTTATTATTGTCTAGGCGATCCGTCGTATGATTGTGATTATAAACTTAGATCGGCAGTGACCAATACAGTCTTAAGAGCAAATGCAAAGCAAATCAGATTATTGACTCATGACCTTCGTATTCTGGTATCTTTTTAAAATAAAACTTAAAAATCTGATTTTGTACTTTTTTGATTTCTAATCAATTTTTGTAAGTGCTTTGGGAAAGGTCGAAAAATTGCAACACTGCCACAGCAATTCGAAATTAAAAATGGAATCAATTAAAATTCTAATCAGTGGACATATAATCTTCTACCATGCTCTGTTTTTAAAAAAAGACATTTTCTAACATAAAAGTGAAAAGCAAGAGGAGGAGAAGCCAGAGGTAGCTCAAATGTTCTTCTTTGCCATCAACTGATCGATGTTTATGTTTTTTCCCGTTGACTGTTAAAACAAATTGTCGACATGAAATCCCGACTATCAATCGCACTTTAGGTTAGCTTAGTGGAACCGTCGATGATCCGGAAAATCTCTTAAAATGTTAACTGATGGCTTAAATACCAAGTTGTTGACCTGCAAGGTGATAATTTGTTGATGTATCAATCTGGTTGCATCGTCCTTTGCTTGTAGAAAGCACAAAATTTAAATCTATGCTTCTTCTCTTTCGTTTACATGACATCTGCTGCCACAGCGTGGCAACACATTTGACCAACCTTATCGTATAAATCGATGAAAATTACCTGAACTAATTGAAAACTGACGCTGCATTGTACAAACTTAACAGGAAAACACATTGTAATCATGAATTAACTTGACTCAGTGGGTGTGATATTGAAAGTTTTTGAAGCGTAATGGTCCTCAATGGTCCATGTTTTACTAACCATGAATTGCTCAGTTGAAGCAAACCAAATTACTCTAAGCAGTTCTTAATTTGAACGCCGAGAAGAATAAGGTACATTTTTGTTTTGATCTGAAGTAGTACTGTAAATAAACGATTCAGCACTACATTGATGGAGCAGTCAGTTCAGTGTTGTTTGTTGACCTCTTTCTCATTAATGACGGGATGAATCAAACGGAGACTGTCATAAACATCACGCCAAGCTCCATGATGTCGTTTGGACGGTTAAGTTCAAATCGAAATAAACTCGTTAGTAAAAATATTTCCTTAACCTAATCTTGGTATGTTTATGGTTTAGTTGTAGCAAATTTCAGAATGGATATAACTTTATAAGGTCAGATATCTACAGAAATATTGAAATCTCAGTTTTATAGTCTAACATTTTCGTAGTGTTAAGCAGAGCCACGAGGATGTTATGATAGCGTTACAAACGAATGGTGGAATTAATATCCAAAACAGAATCTTGCATATTTATAAATTCAATGAAAACTACTTTTGATTAATTGTTAGCAACTGTCAATGTTTATCTGAGTAATATGCTGAATACATGATGCCAATTGAGAGTGTAAAATTTGCCTTTCCATTTTACTTTCCAAGCCATTTTGCAAGATTCAGATGAAACGATTAAAAAATCTTTAAATAACATTTGAGGTAACAAGACTGAATGACGTGCCATCTACATCATTTATATCAGTCACTAATATAAATTAATTGTTTTGATGTTTGTCTTCCTTATTTTACTTTTAGAGCACACTTTGCGGGATGAAGTCCTGGATCTTTCTCGAAGTTATTTGTTTGTGCCTATTTGGCTTAGTTCAACTGATGCCAATCAGAGGTAAGAGCATTTAAATGCAAATAAGTATTGTACAACATGCGCGTATTAAATACCATACGTGCATGGGACGAAATTGGCAGCTGTTACTGACCTAACCCGTGATGGAAGACTCAGAACATAAGCAATTCTTCTCTATGCTGAAATATTTTGATCGAAATATTTTTCTATCTATCTATCTATCTATCTATCTATCTATCTATCTATCTATCTATCTATCCACACACACACACACACACACACACAAACCAAACTTCACCGAACCTTTGTGCCGTGATGGCACAGTTGTTTGAGTGTTGGCTTTTTGAGTCTGAAGGTTACCAGTTCAAGCCCGGTCGGCTCCCACTTAGTGCAGCTATTGTGGTAATGCCCAGTCTTGACAAATATATAAAAAGCACTGTGTCTGGTGAGGTATTATATATATATATATATATATATATATATATGCACAGCTAATTTGAAGTCCATCTCCTTTGATAAACGACATGCCATGTGTGATACCTGTTAAGCTTATCTTTTCTCTTTTTCCACATTTTTAAAACTATGACAAAGACCTTCTAGGTCAAGCATTTGCTGATGCATTCTCTTCCTTCCTGCTCTGTTATGCAAACCCAGATCTAAGGGACTTCATTTTGGGGAATTTTGTGGTTGGTAGTTGGTTGGTTGATTTAGGAGTAGTGTTTTTTATTATTACGTTCTTTAGCATTACGTTATTATTATTACTGGCAAAACCCCTAGAGACGTGTCAAATGTGGTTTGGTACTAAACTGCAGAGTGATCACCAACCCTAAATCGCTTATTTGGGAGTAACAGGTAACATGTAGCGACAGTCTTGAGTTGAATTTATTGTTGTTTTTGTTAAACTGTGATGGAAACAAGTCGTACGTACGTGTTGTTATAACTTTGCTTCACGCCCTTTTCGCTGCTCCTGTCATGGCCTAAGAGCTTCGGTCTACTTTTCCAATTTGGTGGCCAGTCGGTAATTTTTTTATAAAATAGAACCTGAGAAAGCCCAAAAACACCTAGGGGGCTGGAAAATTTGTCGGGGTTGTACATTAATCTGTTTTTTCTATTGAAGTGGACAGGAACTGAGAATATTGTTCGGACTGAACTGTGATCCGGTTTTCTTAAGATCCAATTTTGACAGGGCTTTCTTTAATGGCACTTTACAAGGCAACTGACTGTTTGCCGGCCAGGCTCGACCGCGCAAGATCACTCTAGGGCTATCTAATTTCAGCATATGTTTCTGTGCCATCAACAGCTTATGTCGCTTTATGAGTTATTACAAACAGCAGCAGATGGATTATTTTACACGCGTACAATATGAAAGTAACTTAATACCATGTTTAATGCCTCTGAAAGACAGCGCGAGTCTGTTGATTTGAGTTTTTGTTGCTACGTAACAACGCAGATTATTTCTTAGTCATGGATTAATTCACACGTTGTCATACGCTGGCAAACATTTACTTCACTGTCAGACTGCAATGAACTCCTGTCTAGTCGTTGCCCAAATATGACGTTTGTGTCATTGTTTTGCAGGTCATAGGAGGCCGTTTTGTATAACTTTCCGAGTTTGATAGTACTTTTTTAGAAACCCCATCTATAAAGCAATAAAGCTAATTTTGCAACAGCATAAAAAACTGCTTTGTGGAAAAAGCTTTAAAATTTTTCAATCAAATGGCAGACATAATTTACATTAGGGCGTGCCTCAATTTCCCTACTGCGACCATGCCAGTGACGTAGGCTACTTGGGGTCTGGATCCTACCGGCCTCAAATATAAAAGTTTTATCTTCATAGCATTTTAGGAGAAAACTGCACATTCACACAGTTTTGACCTACTGTATAAGGTCTCTGTGATGCTACATTAGGCAGTACTGACTCATTTCGGTTGTTGTACACAAATCATTATTTTACACTTAGAGTTTATTCTAACAGCAAAAAATGCGATATTTAATCTCATCTGTCATTTAGTTTTAAAGAGAAGAAAATAACACTCGACATGTTCTCATTAACTTAATACTTAAAATAACCTTGCTGAAATCTGATGCTAGCTCGTGCACCACCATACATCCAATACAAATGATATTATATTTCGTTTGATTCTAATCTTTCGTCGGGGTTGGCATATCTCAAACACATGTCAATCAGAATAACCTCGTCTCCTTCTCATTGAAGAGAAACAAGGAAAGTAATCCTACCGCAGTAACAAAGAAAGCCACGACTTTTGATGTTTATTTACTATAAGTGAACGTGAGAGACGTGGCTCAGTCCGTGACTTATCGATGGCGGACGGAAGAGGTCTAACACCTCATTTTTCAAAACAAGTCCATGAAATTCGTACAAAACTGAAGACATGCTGTCCATAATAGTTCAAAGTATTTGGTCACTAACCTCTCTCACGAGATATAAGGCCTCGGACACCAGTTTTACTTGCTGTATAAGCTACTGAGGTCAATTAAAAGACAATCCTTTTCAATCTCAAGTATGTAGTTACGTTAAGCAATATTGTTTCTAAAGGTATGCCACCAGGACTTAACGTTATCTTTTGACCACTCGCAAACAAGTTTGGGCAATCTTTGCCAAAATAGGAATTAACTAAAGCTGACCAGAAGACACATATCATCGTAAATGGAATTCAAATATCCCCTGTGTTTGGTCTAAGCACAAGAGAGCAGGAACGTTCGAATCTATGTTTAGGGAATATGTGTTATACAGCAAGGTGTATTATCCTTTGGATATACGAATAAAAGCTTAAGATTCGACACTTTTTTGTTCATGTTTGACTTAATATCAGTCCTTTTGATTTCTTGAAGAGTTAATGATAAACTCACCTATTTAAGGCCAGTACTGTATTTACAAGGAAAGTTGAAAAGAAAACAGACGGACGGTAGGAGTTGTTAAAAGCATCTTAATCCTCTAACGCAGAAAAGTTGTGATAGTCTTATAATCGTGTAGTTATGTTCTTATGAGTTGTCTTGTAATGAAATTTAAATTGTTGTTTTTCTGACAAACAAATCATACGTTTACGACGAGGGCTAAACATGCAACCTTCTGCTTACCGGGTAGATGCTCTGACAACTGAGCTACCAGGACGTTGTTTCTCAGAGGTAAATTTAAGACGTCATGATTTGACAAAGTGTTAAAAATATCAAAGGCTACACTTTCCTTGATACAGATGCCACATATGTGCTATCAGAAATAATAATGAGGAGCACACGTTAGTCAGATGTTTCTGCATTTAACAACGTTAGAGGTAGTCTCTTTCTTCCTTGGCTTGCACTACAAAGCAGTTGTATTGTTCCCAGTCCTCATAAATTGTTATCGCAATGTGGAAAATCTAATATCTATCTATGTTACCAGCCTTTGATTTTGTCGCTTATAAATTCGTTGCTTTTAAATAAAAGCTAATAAGCTAGTTTCCTGTATTGTTGAAATCTTGGGAATAGGCTGATGTATGACCTAATGCTCCCAATGAAGTTAAGATCGAAAAAGGTTCATTTCAGAATTCTCGATTACTAGATCTTAATCACGCGATAGCACTCTAAGAAGTGAAAGTTAAGTGGGGCAGAAAATGAACCTGACTACGTGAAAAAGTTGAGTCGATTTTCTTAGGTTTTGTTCTGGTTGCCCTTTTATTTGGCAACAATCCCAATTGTTTTGATCAACATCCAAGTTAAGCTGGTAGACTTTTTCTTTCTGTTTCAACGTATGATGAATTCGTTACGACATTAATGTCAAATTTTATTCAGCGAACCAGTGCGACATCGACCTCAAAAATGCCACAACAATTTTATCCCAAGGATCATTTGAATAGCAACTGTCACGTAGGGGTTTAGTGTAGCACGTCAAAATACGAACACCCAACTTGCAAGTCAGTTCTGTTATTAATTATGGTACTGCGGTTGTCGGTGAAAAACATTTGTTTGGCAAAGTTTGTAAGTATATTTGGAAGGAAATAAATTAAACGTTTCTAAAACGTCCACCGTGCCAGCAAGGATTTTTGGCCGATCATTTTCCTCCTAATCACTTTGTAAACAGGAAGGAAAACGGCAATACATATAATAAGAGCATGTGTTGTGTGACTTCCGTTCTTACGCCAGAGAAAGATCTAGTGCTTGTAGGTAGCGCCGTACCTTTCGATGGCGCAGACGACATTAGCCCTCAAATTTTTAAAGGCAGGCATCTGTATTGCTTCGTAGGCTGAAAGCAAAGTTTATTAAGGAACAGCATTATTGAAACTTCTCTTATAATATAGTCCGTATGCAGACCACACACTCCAACAACAGGCATATTCAAAACGAGTGTGTTTACCTGAGTGACAAAAGCACCATATGATTAGAGATCTTAAATTTTTGAAGGACTTATTACACGTTTCTCCATGATACTTCTGTCGTCAGTGCCAATAACAACAGAATAGAAAACCAGTGCAAAAAATCCAAGGTATCTTATTGCAACTCATATATTTTAAACCAGGCATTGTAGAGGTTTGGCAATCGTTTGGCCATCGTTTGCCCATTTACAAAGATCAAAAGAGGAAGTTTGGTCTACCTTAAAGAAACTAATTTTCGTGGATCAAAACAATTTGCATTTCGTACATAATAATTTTCTTGAATGATGCTTTGTAAAAATTTTTTTGTGTGTAAATTCTCACGAATTATGAAGAAATACTTTTTGTAGTTTTTGATTTTCGCAGAATTATCATTTTGATAATGTTTATAACAGGCAAAAACGTGCAATGCTCATTCTAAATATTGATAGGAAAATGAAAATGCAGACAGAAACAAGGAAATATTAATTTTAAAATGAAGCTTTCTTAGCTATCTTTAAGTTTAAAACAAAATGCTGACAAGGTTTGAAATATGTCTTCTACCCTTAAAGGTGGTAATTTTCGTGGGTATTTATTTTCGCAAATGACAGGTTGACAAAATTTTCGTGGACTCATGTTTTCGCCAATTTGCCAAAAACGTAAAAATTAGTACCTTTGAGATAGTAAACACAAGGCTTCTGAGGTTGGTTGAAGTTTTGTGGAGGACGACCTAGAATGACACGGGGTAGATTATTAGAAAGGATTTAAAAGAATGGAAAGTGAATAAGGAAATAATTTAGGATTTGATAGCCTGGAAGTTAATAATAGGCACCTGGTCAAACCATGCAAACACGGACAGTGGATGTTGCGCTGACTGTGGTAATGACGATGACGACATCATTACCTTGTTAGTACGTGACATGTACTGTAGGCCCTACATGTGGTATATATTTGTATGACAAGTAAGGAAAAATTCAAATCAGGGACCTGAAACATCAGAAAGCAATCCCTAGTTTCCAAATATTTAAGTTGTTTATGTCACGCTAATGGTATTGATAATAAAAGGTTCTCGTCTTAAGCTTGTATTCTTAAGAACTGTAAATGTGCTTTTTCGTCTTACGAAATCTCTCATTTCTCTTTGATTGTTAACTGGATTCCAGAATTGACTTCTCTATAGATATTTTATCATCTAAAATTTCCATTTCACCACCAAATCTCCACCATAGCCATAACAATAAGTTCACTTTAAAGAATCCAATTCGATAATTGCTAACTTTCAACAAGTATCAAGAAGCAAGAAATTCACTTTACTTGAATATTGTACGATTGACATTTATTTAAGTGCCATAAGTGTCTTCCTTAGATATATAAGGACTAAATCGAGTAATTGATCACGTGATTTGTGTTCAAATTGAAAATTCAATATGGGGACCTGCTCAGGGCAAAAAGCCGCGATATTTGAATTCATTCCTTTGGCTGCAATGAGAATCGCATATTTGGTGCAGGAAGTTTAGGTGTAGTAGTTTAGTTTAGTGTTATTTTAGTTTAGTTAGTCCTTTTATATCCTGCTGTCTTCTAGCAGTTTAAGCTCACTGTTGATGAGATCATGTAGAATCAAGTAGAATTCATAGCATCATCACCAGCAGCAACACACCTTAGATATACACTCCTAGATTAAGATCTTGACCATTTTACATCACAATGGCTGATCTTGTGCTAGTCCTTAGTAAGTGATTCCTGTTATTTAGCAACCTATACTTTTCAACCAAGCCTTGGTGACTTTCCTATTGAGTAGAGTTTGGGGTCCATTTTGTTATGAAGAAAAAAGTTTGTTCTAATTTTAGTCAGAAAACTACAACAGTACAAACAAAGTGACGAAGAGAAACAAATAAATGTTCATGTATGCCAATCCTTAAGTTTACCATAAAATTCGTCAAAGTAACAGCTACCTTACACGAGCATTGCCCCACCTTCTATAGTTTGGTTTGAATGCAAAACTGAATGCAATATCTTCAAGTAAATGTATTCTTCGTTGTTGTATTCGTGGCAAGCTGATTAGTCTCGCAACGTATTATTACTGATGATAACCAACAACAAGAACCAAACACGATCAAAGATTAGTTATTTGATCTCAATTCCATAGTTTTAACGCGGACTTGGTACTTTATCTCAATAAAGAATAACAGGGAATATTTACACAACAGGGTAGTCGAGCGGAGATCCCACAAAGCGGATTTTCTTATTTGTCATCCTTAAATAGATTCCAATCACAGTCCCGTCGTTGTAGGGTGCCTTCGGGAGATAATCAAACTTGAATACCGCCCGATACAAATTAAACAGACGGATCTCATAAGAGACTACATTATGTACTCTTGATTATTCTCAAGCTCAAAAGCGACTCCTTACCGATCAAAGACTATTGTACGCAGTGCTTAGTTAAGCCCTTTGACAGACTGTTACTCATTTGAACTTATTCAGGGGTCTGTTTTTGACAGAGAAGAACTGGGATACTGTGAATAGAAAGACATATAGATATAATGAAATCTGAGGGTTCCTCTAATCCAATGACCTTTAACATCATTCAGCTTAAGCCTGGGTGTTCTAATTAGTTTAAATATAAACAGTTAGTATCTGTCTATCTATCTATCTATCTATCTATCTATCTATCTATCTATCTATCTATCTATCTATCTATCTATCTATC
>JANTCA010010524.1:0-19052 GCA_024741275.1 Chironex yamaguchii | reverse complement strand
AAATTTCGACAGTCATTTTCACATAGGTACATATCCCAGCAAAGTAGACACAAAACACATGCTGCTTGTAAAGCGTACACGCCAATAGACAGGCACCCAATAACAAGAGTTTTATGACGAATTGTCTTTCGACATTTTCCTATACAACTGTTTAGCTCGGTAGGAAAGGTGCCAGATTTGCAATCGGGAGATTCGGGTTCAAGCCCTAGGTGGTCACAATCATAACTTTACTTCTGTTCTGATAGTTCTCTGATTTTGAGGATGTGGTGACTGATCATTACCATTTTACTTCTGCTCACCGTTAATCAAAACATGCAGTTTTCGCGGCCATGCCATTAGTTCGGTATCATGATCCTACCACGTTGTCTCAAAAGTATTAATGACATTGGTATGTATTAGCGCAAAATGAAAATAGTTAAATAAAGAATGTGGAAGACAGGGGGGTCGATTAAGGAGGTACAGGGGGCGCTGTACCCCCAATCTTGCGTCCGTCGGCACAACGAGGGTTTCGTCGGCAAATGGTGAAATTTTGCGACTGTCTTGCATTGTTTTACCTTCGGCGTATTTTTAACAAACCACGTAAAAGATTATAGCATTGAAGTTTATTATAAAGGAAATAAACGTTTTGATGTTAAGGAGAACGAAAGAACTTTCAGTAAATTGAAACTTCTTAAAACACTAAATAGATAAAAAAATTCTGGACGAAAGACTGCAGAACTGACATAACCGATCAAATTAAAGCTTGCTTACAGTTTGGACGTATTGCAATAGCATAATTTTATTGACATTTAGTTTAAGCAGCTTGTCAAGCAGTTCTTCTGTTAAGGTTACCAGTTCTTTCGTTATAGGCGTTCGCTATATATCTGTTTGTATTTTTAAGTGTAGAGTATTTTGAGATTTGCCAGAAATATCGGGCGGAGCTGTAAATTAAGCTAAGCCGTTATGCCGACCACGCCCTTATGCCACGCTTATCTGTTGGCAAATCTCAACTTCGTAACCCCCGAAAATTACCTTGTAAACACGTCCCTAATGGAAGACAGACGTGTGAAAAAGGTCTTAATGAGGTCATCTCTTTGGTTAAACCACACTGCAGTTGGTCATAACCATGCCTGGTTACTTGCAGTCCTGTAATCCTCATCTGTCTTGTGAAAAACTAAGTAATCTAATTAGAATTATGAAGAGAAGCATAAAGAAAATCTAAAATCTAAACTGGGATTTGCACAAGTGTCCACTAATTACTGTGATAATGCGCGCTCGTCCTTGGTTAACAGGTATTCAAAATTTTCGTCGGTAACTAAGGTCGCCATCAAAACTTGAATATCAAATTTTATGAAAATATGAGCAAGATCTTCCTTTTAAATCTGTGTATAGATGCAAGGCCTTAGTCCTACGACAGATACCACATTAAAAAGAAAATCATGCAAACAAGGACTCTGTACGCAGAAAAAGTTCGTTTTTTCACTTACTTTTCCAACATTCCTTGTTGTTTTCAGTTTCTTCTTCGTCTTTTTCTTTCTTTTTCACGATTGCCTAGTTTCAATCCATGTTTCATATAAAAAGGTTGCCATATGTCTGTATTATCAGACGAAAAAAGCTTTTAAGAATGTTTTTAACTTAATGTCGCAACTTCTCAAGGCGATATCTGGAGTTAATAAAATGCTTATATAAAAATGGGTTCTTCTTGTCCTACTTGCAGATGCTTTTATCCGCCTCATCTTGGCTTTCGTGTCGCACTTCCTTTGCACGACACTGAACAAGCGCTGTGCAAACACTGATCTTGAGACGCACGTGGCTGGTGTCGCATTCTGTCAACCTCCTAGACTTGCCAGAATGTCTTCCTCTCCAGATTGACGATGGGTGAAGTCACTCTCGAATGCTAGCTCGGAAAAAGCTTGCAAGTGGGACATTGTAAAACCTCTCCATCCAAATTGTAGTCTATGTGAACGAAAGACGACAACACAACTTCACCACTCCGTTCGTCACAGGTGGATGGATCTAGCGAGTTGTCAATTTCACTATTAACATTTAGGAATGGCGAGTAGCCTTAAAAGCACGATGTTCATGTCTCTTACCTTAGGGAAGACTCGCAAATCGGGTTTATAACCAGTAACGTCGCCTGAATGTTTCTCCCAGACCCCCAACCACATCGGACAAGCGTCTGCAGATCTAATTGCTAAAATCAATGTTTTCCAAAATTGTATTGTTTTGCTGTAAACAGAGAATTTGACCGTACAGTGGGCCTAGGTATAGATCCTGTTAGAGTAACTTTATTAGCAATTTTCAACGTTTTCGTATGTCAGCCCAATAATATTAATATGTTCTAAATTTATTACTTAGTCTAAACGTAATGAGTTTTAATACCATGATAATTTTATTGCACGATTTGCTTTATGACGCATATGTCTCGTAACGTAAGGCGTTTGTACATCTCTGCTACCTACTTATGTGATTCTCAAAAAGCAAGAAGTGCCAATTCCTCATTTTGCAGCATGCCGATACGTCCTAGGTCGAAAATTGGCGAGTGAATCGTTATCTTCTTCAAAAGGGCAATAAAGTTATAAAAATTTTTCCTCATAAAAAGCAGCCTACTGTTTCCATGTAGTTGAAAGGAAGGTTGTAACCGGCAGCCTTCGCCACACGTTAGATCATAGTTATTACAAATGACACTAGTTTGGAAGCGTTCACCCAAACAATAGCAATTACGTTTTTGTTGTCGCAATTTTTCGTCACTTCACTGAAGAACGTCCAAAGCAATTCGTGAGCGCGGTGAGCTTATAAGTGAGTTGTTTAAAAGACGTCACTCCGATACCACTTTAGTGCCAACCAATTGATTATATAACGTAATAAAACATTGCCCAATCCGCCCGACTACCATCTAATGGCTTGATGATATCCGTTACATGCACTTTCCAAGCCATGTACTTTACAAGAACCAGTATTTTATGGTGTAGGAGGTGAGAACAATTCAACAGACTAATATGATTTGATATCATTTTGATTATCGGATTATTGTATAACACTCACCATTATCTGCATCATAGACAATGGCAATCTATTAAGAATACTAAAGTGGCCATCAATGAAATGGTAAATAAATCAATGATCAAAAAAGTCGATTTTGGGATTCTCATCCTTTCCGATGAAAGCGAGAAAGCAGTGGATTGGGAACTAACATAGTACCAGTAGCAGACAAAAGTTTAGAGTAAGGTCTTGTGTAGTGAATCGTGTTAAACTTATTCTTGTGACAACGGGAGCTCAGTGACGGTCAGTGGTGACCAATAGATGTCTTTCAGGCACAAAAAACATGCCACTTATCAGTGTATATGGAAATACACAGGCACCCAACTACAAGAGTGGACTATCAGGTTTGAATGACTGAGTAATTCAATCTTTTCTATTGAGGAGTCTAATTTGCAGTCGTCAGACGCGGGGGTGTCGGGCCACCGGGGTGTCGAACCTGGATCTGACGACTGCGAATCTGACATATTGGCTACTGATCCGAATGGCTCAAGAGAAAAAGTCGAAAACAAAGGTTGTTATAAATTTTTTTTTAGCTGATAACAATTTTCCTGCTTGCAAAGTCATTTCCTAAACTTTTGTGCCTTCTTTTATAAATTCTCCGAAAAAGTAATTTGATTAAACGTATCAGCTTTTTGTCCTTCACTTAAGACCATCTCACTTAAACTATTTGCTTCTGTCTAATCGGAATAATTGCGCTGATGGTTTTACAATTAAGCCAAAGCACTTATGAATGTCACCACCTGTTCTACTCTTCAGAAAACAAGGACATTAGTATCTTTGTTAGTCGCGAAGGCCATCGAAGATAACAAGATGTTTTGTATTCTTAACAAACATAAATGTTACATGCTTAAGTAACCATGACAGCAAGGAATAAACAGAAGCAAACAATTCTTTATGTAAACAATTTGTTCTTATCGTTAGCACCAAGATCAAATAATAAGGAGTGAGCTGAACAAAGGTTGGCTCACTCTCTTTTCACCAGTTCCTCCATCCAGTGCATAAAAATGCCAACTTATTCAAGTCGTTAACGTGATTTAAACCCTGCTCGTATGCATCTCAACGATTTTTATTTTTATTCGCGACGATTCTTATATCAAGCTGTGTGTTTGGATTGTTTTTTAAGCCCCTGATTTGCTTATAATTGGATGTTTGGCAAACACACAACGAAAAGTTAAAACTGTTTAACTATTGGTCGTGCGCTTGGTGATCGTCCAAATATAAGGCAATCAGATTTCAGAGGCAATGTAAACACACAGTGGAGATGAGCCTTGATGACATGGTTATATACATCCACCACCTTTTTTTGTCCAACGATCACCATTAAATAGGACATATCTATCTGAAAGGTTGAAATGCAGATACACAAATGGAAGTACAGATGATACATATAGTTTCAAAGAGCTTTTCCACTACCAATCCTCCGGCATTTACCTGCTGCTATCATGTCAATTGTCAATTGAATGTCGATACGAATTTCTGATTATGATCAATTTTGGATCCAATTGATCAGCAGATTATATATTATTATATATATCAGAAAAGAGTATTACCACAATAGCCGCACTTCGTGGCAGCCAACCGAGCTCCATGTACACAAATTAATGGACACAAGCTAATGCGCACTGATTAATGCGCGCACACCAGTGCACACTAATTAATACACATACACCGATGTACACAGATTATTTCGTATACACCAAGGCGCATCAATTAATGCGCACAAATGAACGTTTATAGATCAATTCGCGTACAGCAATGTTTATATAGTAATGCGCATACACAAATGCGCAAACATCAATGCACAAATATTAATACAACAATGTGCATCGATTAAAGCGTATTAGCTGGCTACAATATCTTTGAAAATTAAATGTCGAAATACATTAATTAAATATTCGATTGCACTCAACCAAATCAACGAAGTCTTGCTTCTTCACACACCCATTGAAGCATTTTCAAAATCAGTGTTGTTGTTTTAATATACAAAATCGCAAAATGTGTGAAATTTCAATAACAAAACCATATCGTGAACATGCAAGTGAAATACCCCACAAGCCTGCACATCACAATAAAATAGCCCCTACAACCATCATTGGTTGCTCTGCAAATACAAGGTGTATTATAAACCAATTCCTTCCTACTTTGTCACGGCAACCCGGTGACGTATTGTTATATCTACACATGCGCTAATGCTAACGTAAACGAGGCTACCATAAAGGAGGCTATTACATGACAGTTGTGACGGATGTTGTAGCAAATTCATTATCAAAATACGCATATATGACTCATAAAGGAATACATGCTCAGACACACTCCCGTCCACTTTTTACTACAACTAATAAGCGAGGACTACTGGCTTATGGTAATAAGACTAATCGTCCTGGAGTTCTTTCTAACGCCAAGTCGGATGTCAGCAGGGCCGATTTTTATCTCATTCAATTATCACGCGATCCAGACTTACAAGAATAGAACGTACTTCAACCAACTCAATATTCTATGAGAATTCAGAGAATTTTATTGCGCAGGTGTAGTCTATTTTGGAAATTGATTTCCCTGTTGGTAGCCATCGATTGGAATGCGAGTACAGGACCACTTGCTTTCTTGATAAAAACGGTAATGAGCAGTTTTTTGCAAGTTAATTAACAGTGGCATTGATTGAAATTAGCAGGTATTCACATCAAATTTATACTGCAATCATGCCGGGGAAAGGTAAATGCACATTACGTAGAAGAATAACTGTGACACTGATAACTGCACAAACGTAGACATTTAATAATTCATTCATGTGCAGTACACTCGGAATATGAAGATGTGAAATCATAAGCTGTATACTCGTTTATTTCCTCGCACTGGCTTCAGCCTGATGACAGTAGCTAACTCATTGAAACTTGGGATGATCTCTGCAATGAAATAAATTAAATCAGGCAAGTTTAGCAAGATGATCAAGCTATACAAAAATACGGACATGCACCGTTACCCACTCACACACACTACACCAGAAGCTATTCATACGTCTGGCACAAAAGGGTAGGATAATCAAAGAGACACATGGACAGAAAGATACAACAATCTAGTTTAGCACATAAAAACCCAGACAATGCTAAGGTTTATTAACCTATGATAAATTTCAAATACACGAAATTGGAGGGCAAACGTGTGAAACAGCCATCGAATGCACCAGTTTATTCCTCATTCTGACTACGGACTTGGACGTCAAAAATTTGCGGATGGACCGTTATCTTCTCCAAAAGGGCGGTAAAGTTACAAATTTATATTATTTTACACTTCTGAGTTATCCCAAGGTCTCACGTTTTCCCCAAAAGTTATTAGGCTCTTGTCACGTTACTCGGCACGTGCACACAAGCAAAGAAAGGCAGCATGCTGTTAAACAATCAGTTTTGTTCCAAGTACCACTCGACAGAACAAGGAATCTTAGCTGCAACGCAATTGGACGTACACAGAACACGCACGTCCAATAGAAACTCCGTAGGTCATCAACGCGGGAGTGTGAAGGGTTACATAGCAACATGATGGACAACAAACACACTCATAGTGAATATCAAGAAGAATGAAGAGCAAAGATAACAGCTGACAATGCTTTAATACGGCCTTTTACAATGTTGTCAAGGAAACAAGTAAAACTTATTCCATCTTTCTAGCTGCTTCACGAAGGACGAAAGATCACGGATTGTTAGCAGAATGTGGATTTTCTACGATTTTACAAAATACTTATTGCGAAACAAGTTTTTACGGTAAATCTATGTGAAACGTAATTGAAATATTTGACAACACTACTGTTGATCGCCATTTGCCTGTAATAATCACGGGATGGTGGCCTGCTTATTGTAACTTAAATGAAGACAAAAGCAATGATAACAAATTCTTCTGGTTCTTAAAAACTGCTTGACAAAGTTGAATTATACAAGAAATACACTCCAACGCTCTCCAGGGTACGAAATATTAGGATCTAAGGCGAAAATGAATCAGCGAATCTAAAAAGAAAGACGTGAATCAAATTTTGGGTTAATCTGACCTGTGTGTCCTGGTTCTTGGTATTAATGACACCACGCCTCTTAACTCTGTTACGCCAGAAATGCGTATGGTTGGCAGATTTATTACCTCCACAAAGGAGGTAATGTGATCATCGGAATATATTTGTTTGTTGGTTGGTTGGTTTAGGATAGTATCTAAAATATCTCAGAAAAGTTCTAAACGTATTGTTCTGAACTATTTACGAACGCTTGATAGGCTGGATTGGCTAAAGCCGATTCTTTTTAAAGATGATCGGGATGACGTCCGGGTTTCTGGCTCACTTTTTTAGTAATGAGACATTCATAAAACTACGACTAATGAGGAGGTCGTAGAAGGGACAATCCAGTTCCAATGGGGCCTATTAGAACACGTCATAAGTGGCAATGATATACTTATAACAACAAAATTAGCGAGAAAAGGATCGTAGGGAAAGTCCATGTTAACATAGCGCCTATACCTCCAGATCATTTGAATATTCATATTAGCCTGCCGGAGGTTTGCGCTCTCCAAGTGCTTCTTGTTTACACCTTACGCGACATGTTTGGAGCCGATTTGAACCAAGATCTTCAGTGTCAGGAGCTTGGAATAAGGTCATTGTACAATAACCACCCGATTATCCCATACCAGGAGAAAAAAAAGAGTACAAAATAATCAGAAGCAGGGTCTGACGTCAAACCAATTTTAAGCCATCACTATGCATGCGTGTTTAGAATCTCTGAATCAATTACCATCAATTCTTACATACCACAAAAAGGGCGTTGGCTTTTATAAAATATTTTACAAATATGCGATAAATTACAGAATGCTGTGAGGCAATTTGTGTAGGTTACCGATAATTTCCATGGCAATCTAATGGCATTTCATTACCAAATTGCAAAAACAAATGCAACCCAAATACTGCATACTTATAAATAGAAATTACAGAAAGTTCGCGCACTCCAAATCCTTAATTGTCCTTACTTTTAGCACGAAAAGGGAAGAAGCAGACCTTTGGCCTAAAATAATGAGCTAAAATGTTAAAATGTGACATTGATAGCAACTAACATGAAGCACCCTACTTATGCATTTTGCTGTTAGGCGCTTTCTTATGACTATTCATGCTTACGATAGTCGGTAATCCTGCTATGTACCAAGAATGGCAGTTGTGATATCTTAATGGAAAGTTCTGAAAGATATCGGAAAGCCCTGTTAAAATGTATGCAACATTCCACTCAACAATGGTCTACAAATGTTGGTCGTTGTTCAGTAATGCTCAACGATATTGCGAGTTGTTCAAACGTACTAAACATTGACACTCAAAATCTGTCATCTGTCAAGCACAGCGATCCAAAGTGAGGCCAGCTTCCTTAGCAGTTACTATTTATGGCGTTTCGCAAGAAAATGGTGCTTACAAGATTCTCACTGCGCTTGCGCTGACTCAACAGTGTTGAAAGGGGTGTTCAAAGGCACTGAACAACACTCGACAAAACCCAAAACAATAGAAAATTGAACAATCCTTTTGTGGTACAAAACGTAAAAATCGCTTTGAAAATTTGCAACACTGCGCTAAAAACATAATTGAAAGCTTTTTTCCCGTCTGACACTCTTCAGAGTATGAATCGTCAGAAAGGAAAGTATATGTATATGACAACCTATTTATACGAAACATGTATCAAAACTAGCCAATCATAAACAACAAATGAAACAAAGAAAGAGAAAATGAAGAAACAAAACATTATTGGAAGAGTCCAAGTGAAAAAAACCAACTCTTTCTGCCTACAGAGTACTGGTTTTCTTGTTTAAATGTAGACAGACTCCAATACTTTTAGATGAAAGGACGATCTATCACTGAACATCGCTCAACGTCACTAAACATCACTCACCAAGGTGTTCAAACGTGTTCAACACCCCCACTCTACAAATGTCGAGCGTTGTCAAGTGAATTGCTGTATATGTTTGAACAAGGCTTTACTGTTTGATACCCTGTTATGGCTTCATTTGTTTCAGAAAGAAAGATAGCAACTTTGCAACATCCTGTTGTGTTTAACTGATATTAGCACTTGTGATGTCAGGATTGAAAATTCGACCTTGATAGCAACTAACAAAAAGCAAATTTTGTTACGTTTTATTGTTTGAGTTGAAGTGTCACACAAACGTAACATTCTAACGATACCAGGTCACGGACCTGTACACGTTTTAGGCTCCCTTTTCATGGAGAGAACAGCACCAACTACCCGAGGCAATTTTATGGTGATGCTATTTTTAGCTTCTGCTTATAGCAAAGGCTATTTTGTCTATATATAAAGAGCTTTAATCCTATAACACTGAAGAACGCTTTACATTTACTGTTATCAACATGCAATTTCATCTTACCCTTCCTTGAAGCCTGCTGAGTTCACTGAAACAATGAGCACAGCATCGGACTGGTTTCTTAGCAGATGCCGCTTGAATATTGTATGAGGAACACTCAGCGCAGAAGATTAAACTAAAGAAAAAAATCAAAGCAATAAAAAATGGCTTAATATCTAAATACTATATATACCCGCATGTAAGTGATTCTCGTAGGATCACACGTGCACACGTGTTACATATATCACAGAACCATACAGCTTAATTTTACCACGCATGTACACAGCATGTTTATATCACAGGGTAGGTCATGCTTTGAGACACGACAGCTTGTTGAAGGATGTCCTCAGGGGCGGTTTGAAGGCAAATAACCAAGAGGAACAGAGAGAATCATGATGATGGATGACATACAAGGTGGGAGGAGGTATGAAGATATGAGGAGATAGGCAGAGGTGTGGGCGTTTTGGAGGAGATAACATGTGGGACCTGCATAAGAGGCAGAACACCTAATATATACATCACAAACATCTCAGACATAGTTAAGCGAACAAAACAAATAGAGGACTGGGGGCGATAACTTGTCACATACTTGGTACCTTCATTGCCTGCCTACCAACATGAAAACGAGGCAAAACAAGTTCTGCTGTTTGCTCTGCTTTAAGATAACTTCAACGCATACGAGGCGAGTGTTACTTCTGCTTATATTACTATTCTGTACCCGCTCTCTGTTGACTCAAAAGGGACGTTTGTGCAGAATTATTACACACTATATCCCAAACGGCTTGCTAATCTGCAAAAGATTCTCAGATATCTCAAAACATATCAGAATAATATTTTCATTCCAACACTATAGTTTAAAACAGAATCGTGAAAGTATATTTTGTTGACAGCGTATTGAAGACTAGCTACACAACCTCACACACTGCCTCTCAACGAAGTCTACAGCTATTGTTAGAGTAAAAGCTTCCCCATTTCTTATTAAGTTTAGACCTTTCACTTGAGTCGTAAGCTTTAATTAGTGTGGTCCTTATCAAAATGGCCCTGATTACCATGGACTTAATTAGAGTCTTTCCCATGTAAGAGCCAACTATAAAGGATTCCGATCAGCTTGACATCCTGGCTAAGCAGTACTTGCCATTGCTCACCATACCAAAAAGTCTATATTTGTTACAGCTATCATTCCTATGCTATCCAGTCGTTCTCTTTATGCAATCCTGTTGATTCTCTTCTAAACAATAGGTCCCAATTATCTCTCAGCATATTAACCATAATTATCTTTCTCCTTCTATCGTGTGATCGGAAATTTATCGAAAGTTTTTCGAAAAGTTGTAGACAAACAAATCTCTAAAACCTAAACAACCGTAATTGTCCCATGGACTAGTGGGGCTTTATAGTTGTTGCTCAACTGAGTACAGAGGTCTTTTAATTTTTTCGTCGTCTATTCTAAATGCTTTAAAAACTGATTTTGAAACGGGTTTGAATTTAAATTCTTCGCGTTAATATGATTACGCCTGACGAATGAGATTCGACTATCATATACGTTGTCTTGAGTACTTAAAAGGACGACGCCATAAAAAAATTATTTCTTTCGCGTTTATAAATTTTGATTTTGGATTTCACGAAGAGCTCCACAAATAACAATACATTTGAAATTTCATTTGGATCCGACTGAAAGATGTCAATTTAAAAACCTAAAATTTCTTACGGAACTACTGTGCTACTTGCTTGGTTCATGAAATCATAACTCAAAAACACAGTTTTAATAAGGAAAGAACCGAATAGCAACTAGTCATATCTCTGACAAGGTCTCATAGATTTGTGTAAAATTTCACATTTGGGTTAATTGTATGATATACTCCCTAAATTCAAAGAATAGATTTTTATGACATCCCTGTAACTTGTTGATGACATTGCAATATCACAAAGGTAATATCTGAACTGAAAAGGGAGTAGGAACATTTTTAAAGCGGCCTGAAATGGCCAACAAACTGAACTTGACAAAGACAAATGCTCTAGAATATTCTAAGGGATAATTTCAACAGCACGGAGAGATCCTGCAGTAACCAAGAAACGTCTGTATTCTAACCTTCCTGATGTTCTCTCAAAATTACAGCCACAATCTTTGGCATTGTCAGATAAGTCTACTTTTAAAAACCGTGGCTATAAATGTAATTCAACTTCAGAAAGTAAGAAATGACATTAAATAAGAAATGACAAATAGTTACTTGACGATTCAATTCTTTGAACCCTTGTGATAACTGTCTGTTTAGAAACAAAAACAACAAAAATGCATTTGCATGCTACAATCGCTTCCAAAGATCCCTCGTACACCTAAAAGCTCAAAGTTACTCTTTCAAAAAAAGTATTACCTTCGGCTGACCTCTTTCCTAAAATAATAACGTTGCAATACCCAAAGCAGTTGCCAAAGCTTTGAGGTATGTTGCCTTAAACAGTTGCTATCAATATTATCTTTTATCACCCTTACACACCAACATGGCGAGAGCGGGTGAAGGGGTGAAGCCTTCAAAGGGTGGGAAAGGTGGCCATGATTGTACTTTCAGAAGAGTCAGCTTGCTTTATACGGGAGTGATTTGCAAACATAATCTGCCCTTTCATCCATGTAGTAAAGTATATTCGTGACGTATTACAATTAGGTTCGTATTTTCCAATCACAAGCTCTACTGACGTAATGATCAAAGACTGACAGAGACAGGGATCGAAAGAAGCACATTTTTGCTCACGGTTTTGTTTAATTTTCAGGATCCAAAAGGGATAAGCTTTTCAACCGCAAAAGTTTTAGGTACTCAAACATTTTAGTTTTGCATCCTTACATGCAGAATTGTTGTATCTGACCACTTTTACAATTAAATTTATCATGAAAATAAATACAACTTTCATCATCAAGAACTTTGCTTCTCAATCTAAGATCTTTCCACAGGATGATTTCAACAATTTCAAATTTTCCCTACCGCCCTTGTTCAACTTGAAATGGTTTTTACCGACCACCGGCTTCTAGTGGTGTAAAATCATGACAGGAGTCTGGGACTAGTCTAAGTATGTATACTTTGCAATAATGTAAAAGTATTCGCTCGTGTTTTTTATGTTGTTTTTCATCATTTGTAAATGAGTTGATTTTAGAGATTCTAAAACATAGACGTTCGTTTTCTTTGGTGCTTGTGCTATACTATATTTGGCGACGAGGATTGGATTGGGCTGTTACTTGGATCTCTGCCGAGGGAAGGAGGGAGAGGGAGAGAGAAGGAGAGAGAGAAAGGCAGGAAGACAGAAAAATGAAAGAAAGAAAAAATATAGAGGAAGAGAAAGAGGGAAAAACAAAGAGGACATAGTTTTCACTATTACTACCAAATTATGCAGTCAAAATTTCCCGAAAAGCACCAGTTACTATAGCAACATTCAATGCCATACACTTGACAAATTGATTGATTCGGCACTCATATATTAAATTTTCCGCTCAAAATAAAATGAATAATTAAACTATAAAAGACCATACTTGTTATTTCATTAAACATGTAATATTTTAGACAGACCAAGTGCACATACAATGTAACACCTGTGGTCAAGTTTGCAAAGCAGAAACAAGTAGGTCTTTTGTTTATGCCTGACTAGGATTAAAAGTATATTTAATTTCCATTATATTTCAAAGTTTTCTGAACACACATAAAATGAATTGCACTAGCTATCCGAGATCAATAATCTTTTTTAAGATGGATCATATGCTCGGCAGGTTTGCAGAATAAATGGTTATATTTTGATTCAAACGTAGAATGTTCCATCTATCTCAACAAATTCACGACTTAACTACACATGCGCTCGCCCCATTTGCCACAATGCAAAATGAAGTCATAGTTTATTGCCCTTTTGGGAGGAAAACGACCTACCTACAAAATTTTGTCTTACAAAGTCCTAATAGACCTTTACGATCAGGAGCAGTCCTACCTCGATCAACGCAGTTGCTATATGAAACGCTCAGCAAATTGGATAAACCACAGGTTTCGGTGTCATAATTTAATTTAATTCCCATACCACCTTCGGACGGATGGAGGATAAAAAATGTTGTAAAGTGCTGAGTTGTCAGCTCAATACAATCCATTCTATTCCATCAAGAACTTACGTCATTACGGATTCGTATGAGGCAGTACTGCGCACGCGCAACCCTATTAAATCGACCACTCTCTTCCAATCAGGACCACAGTTTTCTACGTCAATACATTCGCCGACAAAATTACATGAAATTTATGCTCTGATAACAGGACTCCGAAAAAAAAAGCGGGGGAAAAAGTATCGATTGTATGAAGAGCTATTTGGCTATTTTTAAGCATTTATTCTTTATGGTCACAGATGAGTGCCGAGTGAAGGGCTGGAGGCAGAGGCGGCTGGGAGGCAGAATGAGTTTCTAATACCAAGAAAATTTTCAGGACAATGCTCTAAATTTTGGTTTTGCCCATTTTGGCAAAACCTGATCAACTTATCATTATCTGATTTTTAACAGTGTTTCACTTAGATTTTAAATAAACACAAACGGTTCAATTGACAACACATCTTGGTTCGCGTTTTTTCAATCCTATCTGAAGCGATAGTGTACTCATAGCCAAATTATTTTCACGAAATATTAGCCTGGCGTTATCATTAACATATTTCAGGTTCCGGAAAATTCATCCCCCTCCCAGAAGATTCCCACCTGTAAAACTCCCACAGGATAATTCTTTCCTGGAGAGTTCCCACCTAGGAAATCTCCCTTCCAGATTTCTCCCTCCCAAACATTCCCACCCTGAAAACTCCCTCCCGGAAAACTCCCACTGGATAATTCCCTCCTGGACAATTCCCAACTAGGAAATCTCCCACCCGGAATTCTTCCTCCCTAAAATTCCCTCCCAGTTTTTACGAAAATGCAGGAAGATAAGCTTTGAAAATTTAGGCGCAAATGACAGGGTGAAAAGCAGACAAAACGTGTTGTTTGTGGAAGGTCTGTTCTGGGATTACCCACATTTAAAAATGCCTGATCAAATGCGGATAATGACTATTGTCAGAACATCCAAAAATATGTTGAACAAGTACATACAGTGTTCCTCAAAGTTAAATTATTTCTGAAGTAAATTGTGGGCAATGCGCTTCAGATAACCGTCTTCTGCAATGCCCGCATAAACTATCTCCACAATTCTTGCGTTTTAATCCGCGCATTTTTTTCTCTCCGAAATTTGATGTCCACCCAGGCACTGAGTGACTTTCACACGAGTTTAAAAACTTACAAATATTTGGATGGCATGCATTGACATTACACTGCATACCCCGGTGCCAGCATTCAATATGGTTGTTTAAACGAGGAAGTTCATCTCTCGTGCGATGGTACATGTTCCGCATGTCTCGAGGGAACATAGAATCTGTGTGCTGACCATTTCTGCGCAGCCTGCCCATACAAGTGTCTTCAAAATAGTTCAAGACATTGTCTAACTCATTAACATAATTAATGTTTATCGCAACACATAAATCGTCAAATGCGGCATCCATATCACCAAGAGGAATGAACGCCACAGCCAAGATCATGCGAACATGCAGGGAAAACTCATCACCATCCTGGTATTGCTGTTGAAGGCCAGCATCCTGGACATTTTTCCAAACATTGTTGGACAAGTGAAAAAAGCAACCGGTAATCGAACAATTCGGAAAAACTGCTCCAAAAGCATTTGATGGCGCCCTCTCGAAATCGATCGAAGCGATGTTTGGTGATGCAGTGTTGGTGATCTTTGACGCATAACAGTTATTCGTATGTACTTTGGGTCTTTTCCGGCAACAAAGCACACAGGCACGGAAATATATTCATGCCTACTTTTGCATGGATTGTGTACAGCTGGTAAAATATTTCTGGAACCACTTTGAATGTTCCATCACAAAACCAACGCGCCAATTGTGCCAACAAAGAGACCACATCGGATGAGCCGAAAACAAAGATGCAATTTGCGTCTCTAATTCCACTATCATAAAGCAGGAACTTCGCCTTGAAAATTTGCTACATTGCGCTAAAATCATACTTAAAAGCTTTTTTCGTTTGACACTCCTCAGAGTATGAAACGTCAGAAAGGAAAGTATATGTATATGACAACCATGGTTTTGTACCACAAAAAGATTGTTCAATCAAGAAAATCCTGTGCGTATCAAGAAAATCTGATCCCTAGTGATCAAAGAAACACTTATCATCATCAAGTGTGACATTATGCTCAGTTGAATTATTAAGATCAGCAAGATTTGCATTATAATGACGCTGATCATTACCAAAAATGAGTAATCATTTAATTGTCAAATTTCACCTAATATCTTAGAGGATGTTACTTCGTTACTTTCATAAAGTGCTGTGTCTGAGGCTTCACCATAGGGGAGATGCTTGTAGCGAATGCTTGTACTCAAAATCGTGATATAGGTGCCCATTCACGATTCTGCACAGAAAGATCTGGTAAATGGTAAGCTGATCTAAGATCAAAATTTGAAAATACTTTTGCGGAATGCGACTTAGCTAACAATTCCGCATATAGTGGTCTAAAAGATTGGCACTTTGATAGGTTTGTTGACCTCCCAAATGTTTCCATTTTCCCACAAACAACAACTATGGGTGACGCATATGGGGAAGCATTGCCTGGCTCAATGATGTCATCATCAAGTATCCGTTTCATTTTCCTCCCCAATTCATCTTCAACAATCAAGGGAAGTCAACGCAATTGTTGAATAATTAGTTTGTGATTTTCGGTTCCAGCAAGCCCGGAAGATATTTTGGCGGATATTGCTTGTATTGAGTCTCATATAACTCGCCATTCATTAGTGAAACTGACGTCGCAGTGTTCAGCATAAAGATCAAAGGATAGCCTGTTTCACCTAAAGTGATATTGAATTTTCTCGTATCTTCAGAATCAACAAAAGCAATTGTAATTTCCATTCTCTGAGAATGAGGAGTCGTCGTAGAGTTGGAAACGCTAAGCCTTTTCCATTTTGATTCCATTCTTTCCTCAGACAGTAATGCATGTTCTGATGATGTGGATGCATGAAAGCAGCCTTCACATTTGGTAAGCTATCACACTGTTCATTGAGGCATCAAGATATCAACATAGGGACAATGGTTATTTAATACTGCCATCGTCAGTACCATGTCTCAGGAAAACTAAACTGATCAAGCTCGAGTTATTTCAAATGAGCTCCCTGAGAGCAATCACCGGTATCTCGTGAATCCAATGATATCGCAGTAAGAGAATCCGCGAAGTCGCATGCCAATAACCCAAGATTATAACTATTGTCCAGAAAAGTAGACTGACGTGGCTGGGCTATGAGCTGAGAATGAATCTAGATCGTTTATACAGTCGCATATGGCATATTCCCCAAATTCCCAAGCGGCGATAAACATCTTATGTCAAAAAGACACATTCAAGGATGGCTATCAAATATCCGAAGAATACCCACGGGGCTTTTAGGGAGTTAAGTACAATTAAACTCACCAATCCTTTATTGCAGAAAAACGACACAGGAGAACTCCAAGTCAGGACAAGACGACTTTTTGAAACGAACAGAAGGAAAATCTAATTTTTTGACGAGTAGGCTTGTTTTTCAAGTAAAGATTACAGGTGTGATGTCGCAAGTAGATGTTACTTGCATCAATTTAAATAGTGACACTACAGATGCCTCACTCTAGAGAGCGAAGTGTGGAGCGGACGGTATTTGCAAGTGGAAATTAAGATATCATAAAAAAATAATAAAGTTAATTTAAAAACGCTTGAATGACAAAAGGTCATGAATATGTGCAAAGGGCTGGAGATGCACTCAATGTCCTGAAGGTAAAGTTATCAGAGGCAGGGCAGTGGAAGTTGGGGAGGAAGAAAATATCCGAGTACTTGGAGAAGGATGTGGACGTTCCGTAATGGCAGTCTTCAGACGATCAATTGGAATGCTAGGAGACCGTGGTTGATGGTGTTGGGGCTTAGCAGACAGCTGTTGCCTTGCCTCATGTAAACATTCAACATAATCCAGTGAGGGTAATTGGTCGTCGTCCTGTGAAGGGGTAACTAATTGTCCAGGTAAACAAAGAATTGCGCCAAAAACTAGTTCAGCACAAGAACATCCCAAATCAGATTTGACAGTAGCATGGATGCCAAGAAGAGCAAGTGGTACGGATTCAGTCCATCGGTTAGGAAGGGGTTGAGCTTTTTAGGCAGATTTCAACTAGCAATGAAAACGTAACCTTTGGCTTGAGGATGGTAGACGGTGCTTTGAATTGAGTTGTACCAAGCAAGCGAGTGAAGTGAACAAATAAGACTCAAATTGGCTACCATGGTCAATTATAGTTGAAGGAGTTTCAAAAGCTGCAATCCAGTTTGTAATGAAGGCTTTCGCAACTGTTTCTGCAGAAATATCCCTGATATGTACTGCTGTAGGCAAACGGGTGAAAAGGTCGATGCAAATAAACAAATAGGAATGGCTTTTTAAAGGAGGAAGAGGACCAAGGATATCAATGTGCAGATCATGACATCTGGGAGGGGGAGGCAATGCCGAAAAAGTTTGCGGAGAATCCTGTCCTCACCAAAAAACTGACGCATACAACGAAGAAGTTGGGTAGGTTGGCAATCCCACAGCTCTTCCTTGATCAGGAACTGATGCATTCGCTTCTGCTAAAAAGCTGAACTTCGCTTGGTTGAAGTTCAGCTTTGAGATGATCCTAGGGATTGGTAGCAGGAGGACTGAGGACAATAAATAATGAGAGCAAATAATGTAAGCAAACTTGATAGGTTAGAAGGTAATGTGTCGGGTAAAGAAACTGTGCTTCTACTTGGACAAACCATACAGTAGAGTCTTGTGGATTCAAAATGGAGGCAATTTGAGGCTTAACATGGAGATGGAAGTAGTCGTAAGATGCTCAGAAAATGTGGTAGTCGCTGGCGTAGTCATGATGGCAAGGGATACACAGCAAATATCAAACAGTCAATGCATCAGTGTTAAGCTAAAAAAAACGAATTCGGGGTAACCAATTTAGTGAGTTAAGTACAATCGAACGAAACTCACCATTCCTTTAGTGCAGAAACATGAGACCTGAGAACTCCAAGTCAGAATAAGACGACTTTTTGAAACGAACAGAGGGGAAAACTATTTTTTCTGCCATGTAGGGTTGTTTTTCAACTAAGGGTGTGATGTCGCAAGTATATGTTATTTGCATCAGTTTGAATAGTGACACTACAGGCTGTTAATTAGTCAAGATAATAAATGTGAATTTTGCCTAAGATCGTTCATAGTGAAAAAGACTGATCAGTGTGGGATAGGCATCAGCACACCAGAAAATTGCTCTGCATGGTGGTAGTGTTCAACAGCACGAGGTTCAGGTAGATTCTAACACTTGTTTGCAATACGTTCCTTTATGTTGCAGTTACAATACACTTTTTTGACTGCATTAGAAGTAGGCTCATTTGCAGGTGGTCTATGGACCCACAATGGTAGAAACTCTACTAGCCTCATGATCAAATGGCAAAAACAAACAAATGTATATGAGGATAATTAATTAGCATTAGCCACTGTCAGGAAAGCTGATTTGCACATTGCCAGCTCTTTATGGAGATAAACAGACACTATGCCTCAGGGGCGGCGAGGTTCCTATAGAGTGTGTGTGTGGGGGGGGGGGGGGCAAG
>JANTCA010010513.1:0-27500 GCA_024741275.1 Chironex yamaguchii | reverse complement strand
TAGCTAAATACACAACACTAGCCACATATGCAACACTAGCTACATACACAACACCATCTACATATACAACACCAGCTACATATGCAAAACTAGCTAAATACACAACACTAGCCACATATGCAACACTAGCTACATACACAACACCATCTACATATACAACACCAGCTGCATATGCAACACTAGCTACATATACAACACCAGCTACATATACAACACCAGCTACATATGCAAAACTAGCTAAATATACAACACCATCTACATATACAACACCAGTTACATATGCAACACCAGCTACATACACAACACCAGCTACATATGCAACACTAGCTACATACACAACACCAGCTACATATACAACACCAGCTACATACACAACACCAGCTACATATACAACACCAGCTACATATAAAACACCAGCTACATATGCAAAACTAGCTTAATACACAACACTAGCTACATATGCAACACTAGCTACATATACAACACCAGCTACATATACAAAACTAGCTAAATACACAACACCAGCTACATATACAACACCAGCTACATATGCAAAACTAGCTAAATACACAACACTAGCTACATATGCAAAACTAGCTAAATACACAACACCAGCCACATATACAACACCAGCTTCATATGCAAAACTAGCTAATTACACAACACCATCTACATACACAACACCATATACATATACAACACCAGCTACATACACAACACCAACTACATATGCAAAACTAGCTAAATACACAACACTAGCTACATATGCAACACTAGCTACATACACAACACCAGCTACATATACAACACCAGCTACATATACAACAAATAACTTCTTCTCTGATGAACCGCCTTGCCTCTATTCCTCTAGTCAGAGCGCATGTGATGTGTAGTCGATTTCTATTGAAATCGGAAAACAATGTGCCTGCGTAATTCCGTTGACGAAGTGGCCTAAGAAATTTAAAGCATTTATTGACCTCGTAAGCATTGATGAAGACATGAAGCTTAAAACACGAGATCAAAACAGCCAGTACGGTCAATGATCTCATTCGATAATGGTTCATCGAAGTGATCGAGCTTAACCATCGCCATCAGTTTCAAAAGAATGATCTTTATGACGTGGTGAAGAAGCTTGCTCAGATTCGATGTGAGGATATTTTTGACAAAGCTGGTGCAGAAGTGTTGACCATCCAGGGGGTGGTGTGCAGCAAATGCCATTGCAAGGGCCATTTTGCCAGGGATTGCTGGAAAATGCGGCCACACAAGTCACATCACCCGAGTTTGTTGTCAAGTCAACAACCCAAAAAACTAACCCTGTCCTCATTATCTGCAACGGGACATCCTGACGGAGTATTTATTCCTGTTATGTTACTGGATAATATTAAGGTATCTGCATTTATTGACACTGGATCAACATTGAACATTATTTCTATCAATTTTATAAAACTGTATAAGCTGGAATCTTATTTACCCCTGTTGTTCGAATCTGTTATTTGGCTAATTCACACAAACACACATATTATTGGAACATTTCATTGCCGGTGGAAGCCGGGGGTATTGCAAAAACAATTGAGTTTGCAGTGTTAATTCTACTCCTTATTCATTATTGCTGGGGATCCATGCCTTCAAAAGCCTCTCTGTTTCTCTGGAGTTCAATTGTATCTCAAATTGTGAGTGAAAAACAGATAGGAATTCATCTGTCAGATTCTCAGTGACAAGATTTGAGCAAGCTTTTAAACAATAATCAGTCTGTGTTTTCGACCGGCACAAGTGACCTTGGAAAGCATTCAATTGGACGTCTTGCAGACAAATTTACCATAAACAACACCACTTACCTGAAGCCTTGCAAAAGGAATCGAATCAGCAAATATCTGACATGTATTCGGTTGGAATTATCTGTAAGTCAAAATCTTTGTGGTCTAGCCTCTTCTTTAGGTTTCCCAAGAAAAACAAAAGTTAGATTTGTTGTAGATTACCAATCACTGAATCACTTCATTACAAAAGATCGTTTTCCTATACCAATTATTGATGACTTTTTAACCTATACAGCAAAAGCACAATAATTTACCACACTAGACCCTGCTAGTGGGTACTGGCAGATTGAGATTGAGGAAAAGGACAATTGTAAATGACCGTTCTCTACGAATGATGGTATATATCAATTCAACATCATGCCATCTGGACTGTACAATGCACCTGCCACTTTTCGACTTTGCATGAACAAATCGTTTGCAGATATGAAATCTAGAGGTGTAATTCCCTATATCAATGGCATAATTATGGCTTCATCTTCCTGGGAAGGTCATGTACGTAATATCAACGATGTTTTTCAACAGCTAAAGGTAGTTGACTTGAAAATTCAACTACCCAAATGCATGTTTGTGTATCTTGGCCATCTCGTTACTCATGACAGAATTCAGCCAGACCCTGCAAAAGTCGAGCATTTGAAAAACTTGGCAGCTCCAACAAAGTGCAAAGAGATGGAAAAATTGTGCTGATTTGCCAATTACTTGTTCAAATTTGTACCTCAATTTGCCACAAAAATGGACCCACGTTTTGAGTTGAAGTCTTCAAATACAAAATATGTGTGAAATGAAACTTGTCATGATGCTTTTGAGGCAATTAAAGAAACTCGAATGAACGCCTTCTTTTCCATCCAGATGACAGCAAACTGTTTGAATTATACATGGACACATCTGTTTTTTGCGTTGGTTTTACTCTATTCCGAAATGGTCACCCAATTTACGCTTTAAGCCGATTATTTCAATCTGCAGAAAAGTCTTACTCGCCTTTTCTGCAGATTGACTGACAAAGAGTACATGGCACTCATAACAGGCTTCAAAGTGTTTCGGCATTACCTATACAGCCATCACTGTGTCATTTTTATGGCCCATCAACCGCTAATCACCATGGTCAAATCCAAGGATGCAACATGCCAGCAACAGCTCAGATACCAACAACTACTTCCAGAATTTAATTACAAAATTCGACACTTGCCAGGCTGACGAAATGTAGTTGTGGACCAGCTAAGTTGCAACATGAAACGTGCTAACAGCACTAAAGAAATAAATGCCGCATTTGCATGCCAACTACACCCCGATGCCATGCCATCTTCCCAACGATTCCGTTTAACAAAAATTGACAGCAAGGACATTTTACCTCTTGTGAAGCAGTATCATGATGCCGGACATTTCTCTGTGTCTCGTATTCATAAAGCATTACTCAGTGATTGCTTTTCGTGCATGCGACAAATGCTCAGAAAATACCAAGATGACTGCCCCGTTTACAACGAAACACGCTCGTACACTTCACACAAGAAGTCAAATTGACACTTTCCTGTCTCGGGAGACGATGCGACCACACTCCCGTCGCCACCTGTGTGCAGTTTTACAGCTACGACTCCAGTCTGGCAAGTCTATCGCTTCACCAATCCACCGTCGCAACAGGGCTTGAGATTGTGAGAGTTCCCTTTACTTTCATAAATAGTAGCTTGTGCCTGAGGTGTTTAAGATAAACAATAGCTTGCACAGGTTCATGTCCACGCTCTTGGCTAACCCTTGCAGCGAACCTCCTCAAAATGAAAACACTGCTAGTTTTTAGGAATCTCATAAAAACTCCTCTGTCAAGATCCTGGAACACAAATGCGAGAACTAACACAAAATAAATGGAGAAGAGAGTAGGTGCTTGTATGTCTCCTTGTTTAACTCCATCATCAACACAGAATGAATTAACTTGTGCTTTCATGTTAGAATGAGGATTTTCGGTTAGGGGACAGAAGTTGTTTACAAGCATGATATACAATAGTCTTGCAAAGATTTTTCAGACAGCACCCATCAAGCTTATTCCTCTGTAGTTACCACAATCAGCTTTGGAACCTTTACCCTCATATAGCACCACAACAACATCATCAATCCAGTCCTGAGGTATAGGCACACCATTTCTAACGGAGAGGATAGTTTCACATATTTGTTTATGAAGGTTTGATTCATCATAATTAAGATTTCAGCTGGGATACCATCAATACCAGGTGCTTTTCTGGTGTTGAGTTTTTTGATGATCATAATTATTTTACTTTTCACAGGCATATAAAAACACTTGAAAGATTTCATAAAAAATTCCTGAGGCGTATCCTGAACATTAAATGGCATACGTTGATCTCTGATGCCAATGTGCTTGAATCTGCCAATTAATCCAGCATTGAAAAGCTCGTCATACAGAACAATCTCCATTGGGCTGGACACCTTATCCAAATGAATGATGACAGACTTTCAAAAAGAATTTTCTTTGGAGAGTGTGTTCAAGGATGTTCTGAAGTCGAATCTTGTGGCAACTGGTATCGGAGTCCATGAATGGGTGGTTAAAGCTAAAGACAGGAGTTCCTGGAGGAAAATGGTTTCTTGTGGATGTGATTGCTTCGAATGCAAAAGGATTGAGAACGGTCGCATAAAGCGAGGAAAAATGACACTTTGTCATTCCCTGCATCTGCCAGAGATCGGTATATTTGTCAGCAGTGAGGGAAATTTGCCTTGTATGCCACCGGTTTGGCCAGTCATGTCAGAAGCCATCAAGGGAAGAACACAGCTACTGAGCATGTGTTTCAGTTTTCAAAAAGAACTGATGGATTCCTCTGCCAACTGTGTGACATGGTCTGCAAGGGCGCAGAAGCAATGCAGGCTTGAAGAGTCACCTTCGTGCCCATGCCCGGCAGAGCCAACACCTTTCAACATAATAGAAGAGATGTTCATCTTCTGCCAAGAAGAGACAATCATCATCATCACTATCATGATCACCATGTACGTATGTATTCCATTTCCTTTCATCTCATTCCAGCAGTAAGGTGACTGGCCCAACTTGTAAAGTGACCATTTGAGTCAGTAAACTGTTTTATTTTCTAGGTATTACAAACCTATCAAACTGTTTTATTTTCTAGTTGTTACAAATCCATCAAACTGTTTTATGTAGATCTCTTTCTTTAAATACCTATTCGGAAAAGCTAAATCAACATCCATCTGTTTTGCATGACCATACTTATCACCAACTGATTCACATCTCACTTCAAGACCAAATGTTTGCATGTAGCCCCCTACTTGAAACCCTAGGCATCTAATCCAAATTTTTATCTTTCAATTTTTCTGTGTTAATGACATTTTACTTTGGAAGCCTTTCTGGAACCGATGAGTTTCTTAGCAAGTGGTGGCTTTGTTAAATCCAAGGTGTTGTAGTCTACGAGTAATTGGTATTCCTTCTCTCCTACTTCTTTCCATTAACCTTGATATTCAGTTTCGCTTGCTTTATCCCAATTTCCATGATCAGTGTAGACAAAGTCCCCACCGTCGCGGTCAAACTGAAGGAAATCTTGCATCTCTTTGTTGTGCTTGTCTTGCGTCAATGGGCTAGCTTGAGTACAAACCTTGTCCGGTCCTGGGTTATCTTCATGTATTTCTACACCTGGATCATTATTACTGGGGCATACCCAAATCTGCAGCTCTTTTGACATAGTCATCACCTGCAGTTAGCTCTTCATGATTCAAATCTTGAATGATAGGGTCTAGGAAAAATTCTTTCCAGGAGATAGAGGTGATAACTCTTTAACCTTCTTGTTGAGTTGCTTCTGGAATTGCTCTTGAACATCTTAGTAGCTTTATATGAGACACCGTGTGTTTCTTTCCAAATCCCACTCTGTAGGCTGTTGCATTTTTAATGTTGGACTATAATTGTGTAGGTAAGTCGCTGTTGCCACAACCTGTTTCTGAAACCATTGGTCCTTGCGTCATTGGTCTTGCTGTCTTCATCAATGTTCTAACCATTTCTTTTGGCAACTGTGTTTTGTTCCAGGCAGGAAGGAAAAAATTTCTGATGGGAGATTCCTTTTCCTACAAGATAAAAATTCCTTCAAGATGCTTTCATCACCCAAATCGGATCTCAGTGCTTTATCATTCCCAAAGCAGACCTTTCATTCAAAAGCACAGTCGAGACAAACATGGTCAATAAAAGTAACAAAATACAGCCTCCATTCAGTGATGGTGTTTGATAGGCCCCATCACATCCTTGTGCAAAAATGTCCATCGGCTTAGCTGTTGTCCACTCACGCTGTGAATGGGTTCCTATGGGCCAGTTAAGAATGCGTGGTTCCCAGAAACTGATTTGTCTCAATCCAAGGTTTCCATGGACCACTTTTTCCAGATTTACGTAATCCAAATGGCCAAACCTTCTCTGCCATGCTTCCGCTGACACTCCTTCTTTGGTTTAGAAATGTATAAGTCCACCATTGGTGTGATGGGAGGTAGTCATCTAGGGGAAGCACTTTCTGAAAATGGGAACCCTTGATATCAGCTCAAATCTCATTTTTATAGCAAACTTGCAATTTAATGGATACCAGTGGTAACCACACTTCTCCAAACGAGTAACTATTTGCTCACATCAACGCCCCCTAATGAGAGATCAGCCACTTGCATTAAAACAAATTTGATCAAGTCTGGAAATAAAAGAAGAATATAATGGCAATCTCGTAATCATGAAGACCACACAAATTTACATAATCAAATGCATCATCAAATACTTACAAATATTTTCGAGAAGATAAGTATGTTTATTATAAGGTGACACACAATGAGTGCTCGTAATGACCAAGACCACAACTTTCATGAAAAACCTTCCTTGGAAATGGTGAATGGCATTCTACAAATACTCATGTAACTCATTTATTCTGGTTCTTTTGTTAATCATTCTAGAAATTGTGAGTGTTTAAAGTCTTATACGCTTACAGTCATGAATGATTGTAACAAAATAGGGCATTAAATTCCGCAATCACAATTTTTTACAGTGCCTTTCGTGTCCATCCTTCAGTCTCCATCCTCCCGTCTCCATCCTCCCGTCTCCATCCTCCCGTCTCCATCCTCCCGTCTCCATCCTCCCGTCTCCATCCTTCCATCTCCATCCCTCCGTCTCCATTTGAAAGGGCCATTTTTAATCAGCTATCTTGATTGAAATATCATTGACAAAGTATTCAATTGATTATTCAACCTTTTTAGCGCCCCTGCAGAGCATTGTAAGATCAACAAGTAGCTTTGCCGCTCCTTAAAAATGTTTTCCTGGGGCGGCACGTACCCCTCCGGCCAGCAAGCCACTGGAATCCACTTTCCCTTTTGAAAAAAGAGAAGATGCGTTGGCACAAATGTTGGACCTCAATTGTTGTCACGATCTGTTTTTTCTCAAGGAGCAGTCTACATAATAGAACTTTCCTTTCTTGTCCACCAATACAATGTGTTTTCATCCATCTGTGGCATTTACTTTGTCCTTTTCCGTGAGAATTTTCTGGCAGTATCTCTCAAAACAGCCTCACATAAAAACAACGTTTGACAACTTCGGTACAAGCAAGATCTTCATTACACAGGTGGTACGTGCATACCAGTTCCGCATAGCATAAAACACTCCTTCTCGAGCTCTGTTGATTATCAATGGCGTGCCAAATTCTACATGGCTTGTCATACAGCCATGGTGACTAGACATGTGACTTGAGGCACCTGAGTTAACCAAGATTTTGTCTGGTGTTGTACAGAAGTTGACAGAATTTCAGGGTTATTACAAGTACAAAACATTGATTTTTGTCTGTCAGATGGTTTCTTCCGTTCTTTCGTGGCCTTTAGAGTTTGACAGTCTTTTTTCATCTTGTCTAGGCCTCCACAACAAATACAAGGAATTCGCCTTGTTTGTCTGCATTTTAAGTAACATTCTGTGACCTCCCATTGCCACCCCATATTCCTTGAGCTATCCCTCTACTTTGGAAATCTCCACATTTCGAGTTCTCAGTAGTTGACCTTGAAGTGTAAATCTCTGTGATAATAACTGTATCAAAACTAGCCAATTATAAACAAGAAAGGAAAAAGAGACAAAGAGAAAATGAAGAAACAAAGCATTACTGGAAGAGCCTAAGCGAAGAAAACGAACTCTTTCTGCCTACAGAGTACTGGTTTTCTTTTTTAAATGTAGACAGACACCAATACACTTAGCTGAAAGGACGATCTAGCTATGCCAATTGCCCCCAAATTCTGACACTTCATACTCTGAAGAGTGTCAGGTGAAAAAAGCTTTTAAGTATGTTTTTAGCACAATTTTGCAAATTTTCAAGAAAATTTCAAGCTTTGTACCACAAAATGATGGTCCTAGTCGTCTTATTTGCATTTTAATAAAAGAATCTACTTTTTGATACCAGTGTATCTTTAAACTTTAAAGTGCCAGGGACGAGTTGGAGCCGTATAACTTGTAACAAAATCTTAAAGCACAGTTTAAGCAATTATTGCCATCAGTTTCAAATGCGACAACTCATTTTATCAAAGACGGTAGTACGGAAAAGAAAACATTTAATGTTAGAAGCTAGCTTCTACTATAAGTACGTTTTCCTTTCGTTTATAATTGGTTAGTCTCCTTAGTGATATTTCAGTGCTCTTCAATTGGTTTCTATTAAGCTTCCAATGAAACGAAAGCTTGCATGGGCTATTGTACGCATAGACGGTATGATCAAAGCTTTCTACGTAGACTGCGACCGATCACCATTCTTCGCTTAATGACATACATTGTTTCCCAGATCTACATAAATATATTTAAAACTATATATTGAAAATTAATATTGAAACGATAAAGTAACAATGATGAACCAACGAAAATGTAAAATATGCACTATAAATTCATGAAATACATTTTGAAATACTTAAGTTCAGATAAGTAAGAAGAATTAAGTAAAGACAATGTGATTAGCCTCCACTGTCTTCCTTGCATTGAGAATGCTGTCAAGTCATCTTCATGAGGGTTTTTCTATACTTGTTCACACGACATATTTCTTTAGTGAAGTATGGAAGAGGAGGCACTTAGGTGCATTTTTAAACCAAGCAAGCCTGTTTGAGCATAATATTGAATCTTCACGACTCCGTATATTTTTTCATATTCAGCATATATCTTTTGATGCAGCAGCTCAGGAATAAAGGCTTTGCAGAAGCGTAAAAAAATCCAGCTGCACCTGGATAACTTCCTGCTGCACTTTTTTAAACCCATGCATGAGTATCACTGCACTTGCCACTGTCGAGAACTAGGACATTATTATACTTTCGACTCATATTTGCGGCATTTTCGTATGACTGGTTGCAGCAGTCTTAAATGCTTTCTAATCCAGGGATGGATTATTCAGCTTGGTAGATTGTAAAACGTAGCAGATAATGACTGTCAGCTGGTCCACATTCATGGAATCCAATGTGGACTCTACAGATATTGATAAGTACTTATATAGTTTGAAGTAATTAACAACCACAGGCAATAGCATTTGACTCATAAATTCAATCACCTCTTTAGAGATAGTTGAATACAGTGTATCCATGGCCCTTGTTAGTATGTTCATGGATATGTCCAACACGACATGTGCTATAATCGGTTAGTAGTTCAACCATTCACAGGTGCTTGGTATTGATCACAAACAGGTACTTAGTATTGATCACGAACCCTATCATTTAGTTTATGTTTGCCATGAAATGTAAGGTCAGGAACACTCAGAAAGTTTTTACAATACTGACTATCCTCCTAAAACATGTTTCCAATACTTGGCTTAACTTTTGTGTTGCTTAAGCAGACAAGAGTTGATTTTATTACATATTTTATTTTACATAGTGGTACCATTGGATCAAGACGGTGGTTATAGCTTCATGAGCTAGTTTTCAATCATTATGCTTACTTTGTAAACTTACTCATTGTAGGTGACATCAACTTACATACAAACAATAAGCATTGGAATAGCATAACCAGTGTCTCTCAAACTGTTACATTGTTCCTGAGTAAACAATTATAAGTACAATATGATCGTTGTAACTGTCTCTCCAACTAAAGCATTGCTTACTTGAATCCTTGATCTTCATGACAACCTAAAGATGAGCTATAATAGATCAGTGATTTTTTATGTTACAGATATCTTTTCTAGCTACAGATTGTGATCATTAACGACACCATCGTCATTACCGAAGGACAGTCATTATAGTTTTGAATGAGTAAGTAGAATAAATTATGCCCCTTACAGCACTGCTGACAGTGACATCCATTCCCGTGTAGTCTTATTGGTTTGCCTGAAAATAAAATTTTTCAGCACGATCAATGTACTCGGGGGCCCAGGCTTTAGTCTGCTCAGCTCTCCTCTTCAATCCACCACTGCGAGAAAAATTAATTGCAGTAATTCACTCACCATTGTCATAATGAAATCAAGAGAAGAAAAACTGAATTGATAGCTTAACAGGGAACACATGCTTGCCTGGGATAATACTTCTCTAAGTTCCGTTTCATTTCAAACAAGCCTAAAGGTGGATCAGGTAGACATATTCCATCGCTTAAACAAAATGATATTTTGGCTTTCCATTAAATGATGTTGAACTGTTCGTATATGGTATTGTGTTGTATTGTAAGCATGTAAGAAATTATTTCAAGTAAAAAGTTCATCTGTTAATCTTTTCTTCCACAATGGCCATGTAGACAAGTAAAACCGTGTGAAAAAATTAAAAAGCCTCCTTGCCCAAAGCTCATGTCGTTCTAGACGAGATGAATGTCGCTGTTGGTCGATCTCGTCATAGCCGTTTAGGGAAAAACTCTAAAAAAGCATACAACGAATTTTCCTCTTCGGGAATTGTCCTTCCCAATATTAACTATTGTTAGCTAGAACAAAACCAATACTAAATTTATAAAGTAAAACTGGAATCGGAAACATACCAATGGAAATGAAGCAAACTACAGGACATAGGGAAGCAAGATGTCATCTTTTCGTTCTTGGTTACGTCAGACCGCGCTGCGCCTTCGGTACTTGAAAGATACTGTATTGCCGACAACTAAATAGGATAAGCTTCCTACCACACAGTAGTATATAATAGATAATTATATGTTATATTAGTATATAATGTCCCTTAAAGGGGAGAAGTCAACAAAACAAAACTTCCCGAAAGAAGTGAAACAAAAGAGTGTTTGGTAAAGTGCATACGTTAGCCAACGGTGTTAATCTCTCGTTATTAGTTGGAACAAAACCGTTTCATTTCATAGCTTCTCTCGTACAACAAGCGAGAAGTACGGTTTTGCTCACCTCTAGCTTTGCTAAATGTTATCAGATTGTCGTTATCGCTGCCTGTTCATCCTGAGTAGTGACGGTTGTGGCTAAGCTGGTTTTCTTCATTGACTTCTTTCGCTTTTAACTCTCCTCTATAGCTTCTTTTACTTTCCCAATTCTGGGAGCTAGAACTAAGGATGCGCGAAACTGTCATAAAGGAGTTTTTAGTTTTTTTAGACGACTCAACAACGACTTACCTTGTTTTAATCACATAGCAGCTGCTTTCTGAGTTGTCTTGGGCCTGCTGAACATAATTTGTTGAATACCTACGTTCAAACGTTTATTTATACGGAATTCGATACTCATTTCAGCTATCAAAACACTTCTGAATCAGTTCCAATTGTGTGTAGTATTAAGAATAAACAACTCTTACCTCTACTTAAACTAGCAAGGCTATAGATAGTGTCGACCTCTACAAAAAAGGGAGGCCTTTATGATCATAAGCAGGGAACACAACTTTTCTAAAGATCTAAACGCCCTGTGAAATTGTTTACAAAAAAATATCATTTAGCCACAATTTGAGTTAGATTTCTATGTACATATTCATCTATAAACTTTTATAAAGGCAAATATGTTTTGTTTACCGATATTACTGAGATAACAAACAAGAAGTTGACAAGACAAATATTCTCTTGAAAAGAAGCTAATACTTTTTAGTCTCAGAGCAGTTAAACTCCGTAAAGTTCTACAATATACTTGCAGTTTAGAAGACCTCAGGAATATTAATAGGTTATACAAAACTTTAATTTCTTGCAGCTAAATTATGAAAATAGAAGAAGATACATCACTTGATATAGTGATGTTGAAATAGAAATTATGTACAGAAAAACCACAGGCGGTAAATTTGACAATTCATTATTTGTCTTCTCTCGTGCCAAGCAACGGCTCCATTCACATGAATCTCATTATAGGTTTGTCATGTCTGTTTCTAACGTCAATGATCTAGCGCCGACCAGGCAAGACTAATAGGATGGTTGCTCTGTCCGTTTAAGAGAAATACTGCGCAATTTGACAAGTTGCTAGCCATAGAAAATTATTGCGTTTCTCAGATTCTACGCCAAGCCAGCTGATTGCTCGGTAAGAAACGTTAGAAATCACGCGAGAGGTTGCCGTAATTTACATTCAATCTTGCCAAAGTCAGCGTAACCTACATGTTTCCCCAGTATTGACGTGCAAAGAGCCCAGTAAATGGATTTTAAGACAGTATGATGATGTTAGCCAACTAAAGATAAAGATAGATATGCCGTCTTCATTTACGGTAGTTGTAAACGATTGTTGAGTCTGTGTGTAAACAGACTGTATTGTTTTTATTTGCATTTGATTATATTTTATGTTGACTGGCAATAAAAGCCTCCTACGGTCAAGGTCTAGCTTCTGACGTGTAATACGGTTGTTTCACGTCCACAATCTCCCTCGAGTGTAAAGAACAATTTATACATTGAAAATCTTGATCCAATGGATTCTTATTGCGATTTACGCATAATATTCTCAAAACTAGCAAACCAGTCTGTTTAAACTGGATGCCACCAATGTTGATGTATAAGGAAATTACCTCACCACTACCATTTCAATTTCGTCATTTGAGGAAATTAAACAAATAGTCATAACAGTTCTGATCAACTGTTTGATAGACACGAGTATCTCTCTGTTACGTAAGAGATTGAATATTAAAACACGTTCAAATTAGATTATTATTGATCTATACACCGGTCGTCGTGTAATTAGGTCCAAGTCCCAACAGTTTCTATTCACTCTTAAGTACCAAAGTAATTTATAAATTGCTGACACGGATATGACTAAAACAGAAGATAGTCAAATGCAAACTTTGGTGATCCATGTCCAAATGTTGTTAAAAATTTCTTGTTCTCTACTTTTGCTACAGATAACTTTGAGCTATTTAAAAGTTATCTTCAAAAAGTTAGTTTTATGGGAGGCTGCTTACTTTTATGCCAAACACAACCTTTAAGACGGAAAGCATACACAATAGAATAATTAAGTCTGGTACAAATTCGTTGACATGGAGGAAAATACCCAGCTGCGAGTGACTAACATTGCAGAAATAAGGCATAGCTTTTCTGCAGAGGAACTAAGTGCTTTCCTGTTAAGGATTAAAGAAATGTAAGCTAGGAAATTAGACAGGACAGAGTTACTTAAAGTTAAAGAAAAATAGGAAGAAAACGGAAGAAAAGTTTAGAAATCCATTAGTTCTCCAGCTTTTATTATTGTTCAAGACATCTTTCAATAGACTAAAAAGTGTATAAAGTGGTTCAGAGGAACCCATGAATACTTTTCTAAAATTTTCAGACGGACAATCTAGAAATCTTAAAAATTGATTAGTTAGGAGCAAATAATCTAGAAGATTCAAGAGAAATCGGGAGTTTCCCTGAGGTAGGAAGAGAGGCCAAACGTGTCGTAGAATGTTATGAATCAGGAAGGCAGTAGAGACTTCACAATGGGCCACATAATGATATTTCGAAGTTTATGTGTCAGAATGTATTGTCTGTAGAAATTATATGTAGATTGCAGTAATACCCTGTTATTGGTGGAAAGTTTGATAAAGTTATTGCAGTGCAAAGAGCAGACTATTTAGAATATTTGTTGTCGGAGAGTCATGCTGGTTTTTGGAAAGTATTAGGATTAGTTTCATAGATACGTTATATGGGTGAAAAAGACATAGGAATCTACTTTAAAATTGCTTTGAAAATTTGCGACATTGCGCTAAAAACATACTTAAGAGCTTTTTTCGTCTGACACTCTTCAGAATAGGAATCGTCATAATGTAAATTATGTGTATGGCAACCTTTTTATACGAAACATGTCTCGAAACTTGCCAATCAAAAACAAGAAAGGAAAAACAAAGAGAAAATGAAGAAGAAAAACATTATTGAAATAGTCCAAGTGAAAAAACATCTGCCTACAGAGTACTGGTTTAGTTGTTTTAATGTAGACAGACTCCAATACACTTAGATGAAAGGACGATCTAGCTGTCCCAACGTTCTTGTTCCTTTTCAACCGTAAATTTAAGAGTTGGATGTTACTGGTTCAAAATTGAATCCAAAATTGATTGGCAATGACTTGTACACGCCTCCATCACTATCAGCTGTATCAACTGCAAGAGAGCGACTTTTCACAATTCCATCAGCCTTACAAAAGAAAGTTTGTAGTGAGTCCTCGTTTAGCTGAGCACTATTCTGAAACAAGAGTGCTGCTAAGACGTATGGTACTGAGCAAATTTGGGGCCTCCATATTTCACCCATGTATTCATTATAAAGGCAACCCAATGATACTTATGGCATTGAAGCTCTCTGTGGATCTTGAAATGATCAAGCTCATCTAAAGCTTTACCAAGCTCTCACCTAGCACCTACAAGGTCTCTTGATCACTTCGCAAATGACGAATTGGGCTTTTCCTCCATATGAATCGACGCAATGCATTGATAAAGAAATCTGTAAGGAGAGTGGCTGGTAATGCGATATGAACTCCCCTGAACGACGTACAGATAAACAGAACTCCATAACGCTTTAACTCCTTCGGCCCTTCTTTGATTGTAAAAGTCAACAGCACAGTTTGTAAATGGAGGTGCTGGTTCCTTACGATCGTCTGGTAGCTCTGCCATAACTTGCTCCTGTGTCTCACCTTGAAGTAATCTGCAAGTAACGCAATTTGGTATTACTCTTGAAACGACATTTGAAGCCCCAACAATCCAGTAGGCACTGGCTCGTAATTTACTTATTGTCATTCCCCTACCCTACTGTTGTACTTTTCTATGAAAGTGTCAAATGATACGCTAAGTCACATGACAGTCCTTTGGAAGGATAGTCCTTTGCCATCTGAATCAATAAAGGGTCCAATTTCCGAAATGGGCTTGATGCTAAAATTTCAAGTTTATTCTCCTGTTGTGAAAACTTTATGATGATCGATTCAGCTTAACTCGACTCATCAACTGTAATTGGCTGGACCTGTGAATCTCTTAGCTTATCTATTTCATCTAAACTTAGACTCCTTGTATATACTCTTTTATGCAACTTGTTTATGTAGCGACAACAATGCAATAGCCGTCTTAGCAAGATGCTAATCGGAGAAATAATCTATTCACTTAGCTGTTCACTGACTCTAACTGCAAAGATGGCTGCTGTGACTCAAGTCTAGGCACTGTTGTCGATTTCAAAGGTGTAACTCTTACCTTTCTAATGACGAAAGAACAGTGGACTTGATTGTTTTCATTACACATTCTGACATAACTGCACTGGCCAAAGCTTTGGAAACTTGCATCTGAGAAGTGATCAAGTTCTTCCTTGGTAAATCTGCCAAAAATTTCTGTGTTGAGACAACGTAGAATTTCAAAAACTTTCATGCATAATTTTTATCTTGTAAGAACTAAATTTTAACATAAAGTGACAACCAAAATTTATAAAAATCTATTAACATTTAAGATTAGGCAGATTTTCCCATGAAATACCAAGACACATGAAATCTCTCTCCTAAAAAAATATAGCTGTACTTGCTCCGGTGTTCTTCCAATGCGACCGACTATTGTCAGTCCAAAGGTTAGAACATGCTTAGCATATGAAATTACGAAAATGCACCAGTGAATTCTAGAAAACTAAAATATAAGTTTGATCAGGCCAATAAACAGTCTTACAATGAAGCGTCTGTAATGAGAAGGGAGTAAAAAGGAGTGAGATTGCTACTAAATATCGTTAGATGAACGATGATTAGCACGAATACTCTTTTCTCTATATTTTTAAGGATTCCACCGATAGTAAGTCAAGCTTTTAGTCAAGAGACTGGAACAAATGTTTCATGTTTTTCGCCGCCATGATGATTACTATGCCAACGTCTCGTAACTGTCTTTGAGCTGCAGGTGTGTCCTGCCTATTGAATGCATCCCATATAAACAGGTACTTTTAATCTCCTAGAGGAAGTAGCTTTTCTTTGACTTCCTCAATATATGGTATAAGGATCTCGTCAATAAATTTCAGCATTTCGAACTCTTTTCTCTAATGTTTTTCTTTCCATGAAAATAAAAACTTATTTTTAGCTACCAACATTTGTCAGTTTTTCCCACATCAATCACTTGATAAAGTTAAATAGCTCCATTTAAACTTTTAACAATTGTAATGGTTATCGCATGTTTATCGGAGCTGCCTTCAACTGGAACATGCTTTGCATCCTTATGGCCATGGCCTTATGGCACATACTTGGACGGGGTTTGCTTGGCATTTAAAATAGGCTCAACGGGAATGGCATGAGTATGAACAACTGTTGTTATGCCATGCAAAAACCGAGTCTTTATTTATTCCCTTAAATGTCGCTTAATGGTTTGTCTGTTTGTGGTGAAAGTTCTTCTTGACAATTGTAGTCGCCGGCAAGGCGAACGTACCCATGGTTTTTTGCTTCAATTTCTGAACATTGTTTAACCATTTGACTGTTGACTCCAAGGACGACATGCATGTTAATTTTCACCCTGAAATTCTTCAGTTTGCCATCATCGCTCAGTTTGCCATCAGGTTCAGCAGAAAAAATTGTACGTCTCCTTTGTCTTCCAGTGATTTTTAAGCCATGCATTTGTGGTTCAGTTTTAAGTGTGGCTTCGTACTTTTTCACACTTTGTCTTATCGTGCTATCCTGCTATGGTGTATCAGTCAGTTTCAAAAATCCTTTTTCAATTTTCATATGGCTTTGGACACTCCATGCTTGCTTACAGGGAAACTTTAACTCTTCTTTGTAGATTGTTTATTCTATTTATGTAGTGTTACATCGGTATCATCAGTTGTTGGAAGTTCCTCTAAAACCAATACCGCCTCTTCGTTTGACACTCCCGAGCTGCTTTTAATTGACAGCAACAACGCTACGGAAGATGCTTCATCAACAACACTTTCTCTCTTTTCCTTCTGCCGCATAAAATATTTAAACAATGCCATAACAACGGTACTGATACTTTCTAAATTAAATGAGTCTCTCATTAAGCTCACAATCTTTTCTCTTGACTGCAAGCAACGTTTCGTGATCGAGTTTGTTTGGGCTGTATCAAAATTCTAAGAAACGTCAAAACTGTGAGATATTGTAACAATATAGACTTACGTAAAACACCTTGAAACAAATTCACCATTGCGTTGTTTAAATAATTACAGAAACACAAGGCAATCCTGTAGTTGGGAAGTGGGTACCTTTCATCGCGAACTTAACAATGAGCATGCTGCTGCCGGAAAAGCCATACCATAACTATCATTCATACCCACAATATTTTCATGCTTTGGTTTTTGATATTTTAGTTTTGCTGTTAATACTTTACAATGGAAACCTGATCATACTCGGGAGGCTGCGACACAAAAACCGAAATTAAATGCTTTTGTGGACAGGTCCGAACTCCAAACATTAGTTGCCTTCCTGCCACCAAAACATAAAGAAAAATAGCAAAACCAACATGGTTGAAACTGGTTGACTCAATAGCTCAATAAACTATCATATCAGCTTTTGATGACATTGTATTATCAAAGGACGAGAAAGTTCACTCTAGCCAAGTAATACGCCAATATTTGCAAGCGTAATGAAACATTTAAGAGATAAAGATGTCAAATTATAAAGTCCTCTCTTACTAGTTAAGAACTATTAAGACAATAACATTCAATCCATCACTTCGAATCCCCTCATTAAAATTAGATTTTGAATTTGACCTGCTACTGAAATCATGTAACCCAGTTCTACCTAATTGTCGAGTGACCGGTGCACGAATTACCATCTCCTGTCTTGGTTTGACAAAATAAAATGATTTGAAGACATCCTTCAGGATTAAAAACAAGGTGTAAAAGTGCTTAAGACCTCCTTTTGAGCTATAAAGGGCCGTCCGTAAAAGCGGCAAACATCAAAAGCTAACATCATTAGACAAAGGCTCAAGGAAGCGAATCTTTAAAATAGAAGGCAGGGTTTGTTTAATCAGAAGATTCGTCCAGTTCAAGCCGGTAGCAGAACCATCTCGTGCATGACACAGTAAACGTAAGCCACATTTATTTCAGAACATAACAACATCTAATTTTGATTATGCGGCCCAACCAGGAGCAAAGTTAGGAGGCTAAACAAGGGTAACTGAGTTTTAAGTTCTGACTTGAAACAAGCACCACAGTAGTTTGCAACCAGTTGAGAATGCTCGAAATGATGACAGGAAAGCTGAAAAGTTGTACAAAGAAGACTCTCGATTGGGTTACTTTAGGAGCATGATATATTCGTGGCTAGTCTTTGTGTTTATGCTCTAACAATGGCCTAACCTTACCATGTGCAAAAGATACGTTTTCATCTGTGGAACATTATGGGATACTTCCATTAAAGCGAGAAAATAATACGGCCAGAAAAGTTCTGTGCCAAGGTTGGAAAATTTCCTACCTTTTATTTGTGACCTTTTAATTTTATCATTTTAGAAAAGATATTGCAATGCAAATTGAGTGATGTTGATAATTTTCCGCTACTACTATGATTTGATCCTAAAAACATATTTTAAACAGACACATTGAATCACACGAAAGTGCGAAGAAGTGAATATCGAAGATTATCTCTGAAAGGCAAAGTCTGCGCAAGAAATATCCTGTAGCTGGTGGAAACTGAATACATATTCTAAGATCACAAAAATCAAAACAAAGACACAAACATCAAGTCAGTAAGAAAAATTGCGTAGTGAGAAAGAGTGACTGAGATTAATGATAAATAGCGTTTCTTCAGTAGCTTCAAGGACATCCATTGTCCAACATCAAACAGAATAGCACCAAAACAATCAAGGTGTTAATAGCTGCAAAAGAAGAATTGTGATGTGAAGGAAAAAAGGTTTCTCAACTTTGACAATACTCAAAAATTATACAAATCAAGAAACACATGCCTTTTACATCTGTTTATTGCCTACCTTCTAGATCAGTAGTTCTCACTCTGGGGTTTGTGGTCTCATTGGAATCCGGTAGGCAGGTTTAAGGGGATCAAATATGCAAAACTGAGCAACCCCTCCAACAATGAGGCACCGAGCAGTTGCAAATAAAACAATTGAAATGACCTACCTATTCGTTCCTATGAATATTTCATTTCTTGGGCATAGACAGGTCAGCATAAAGTGTAACTTACATGACCGACATCAGCAAACAGATTTGTCATTTTTGTCACGAGGTGAAAACGTAAAAGCCTGTTTTTTCTTCTACAGTACAGAATTCTGTAACAGTGATATACTGAATATACTGCAGTCACAGCTTAAATCCACAAGAATCGTTTATCTTTTTATTAATATATGTTGGCATCTAAATCCTTCATGTGTTAGAAGTATCTTTTTTACCAGTATTGGTAATCTCCCCGTCACCCACTTCTACCTTCTTGTATAAGTTTTCATATTGGTCGATACTAACCTCCTTTTTATTAATCAGAATGTTAATGATATGGCTCACAAGGAATCTTTAAACAAGGATATACTCACAATACACAAGCATAGGCTTTCCGAGACAGCATGTTCTTTACTGTACATTTGTAAGAACCTTGCAAAGAGTTTCCTACGTCCTGGTCTAGTCATCATCTTTCAAATACAACCGGGAAACCTCGTCAAGCAGGCACACAATATTTAAATTTTGATTTTCTATAAAACCAGTCGCTTCTAGCCAAAACTGCTAATAAAACGTTTTCGGTGGAGTAGGAATACCAAACCTAGTAACCTAAGGACAAGCTGTAGTATTGAGTAAATACATGATTCTTTCCTTGCATTTACATATATTTTCGGCAAAATATTGATTGATTGATGCCTCTGTATCTTTTGGTTGAGTTAGTCGCATACTGCATAAAGGCAGACCAATTTTGTCAAAACTAAGTGTTTGCCGAAGAAGGTTCTTCAAGGTCAAGGTTCTTCTCATGTATCTGAAGTGTTGAAAGTACCAAGACCTAGATTGGTCTGATTCTCACATTATAGGTTACACTACTTAATGTATCAGCTTAAATGTATCTTTTTATCAGGATAATGATATCAATATACACTTGTGCTTTCCTTGATATTAAAACTTTGACCAATTGGGTCATTACCACAATATCTGATAGAACAGATTTGGAAATTTCCCATCGTTTGAGCCATGGAAAAATTTTAGTCCTTTACCCTTGTTTGGGTATTTAATTTATTGCTTCCTTACTGCAAGCTGTCAAATAAGAATATATTCGAGGTAGTAATTTAAAAGTATCTAAAATTTTCCTGAGCTCTACATTGTTATGTAGACGATATGCAGTTTTCGACGATTAAAACAAGAGAAACCTTTGTCCAACATAACAGATGTCTTGAGACGAACATTATCGACATAGGCATCTTGGGCAGGTGTCGATCCAGTATTTGAGTTTGTGGGGGAGGCACAGAGGAAAAATAAATGTGCGAAAAAGAATTTTCTTTTGCCATGCACTTCCAAAAATGATAAAATATACCGTAAAATCCCCGACATAAGCCCTGGGCTTATATTATTTCAACGCCTATTTTGGGGGCTTATAACTTTTGCGTCAAAGAAAAGAGTCAAGTACATAATCTTGACTGTTGTTCTCTATCAGAATAAATTATACATGAGAATCGTCACTGCTTTCATTATCAGAGGAGTTCTCTGCTTCAGCACATACAAAAGACGAATTGGTATTAGGACGAAACTACATTGCCAGCATGAACCGGAAAACCATCACAGTGAAAACGCTATAGCAGTAAAAACTGAAGAAGGAGATGTGGTTGGCCATATTACCGATTTACTGGCTCATGCACTGGCTCCAGAAATTAGTTGTGGGAACATTGTATCTGTTGAAGCAGCGGTTAAAAATGAACCTAGAAATGCTCTATAAGGTACATGGGTATTAGGAGGTGGCATTGAAACTCCTTGCAAGTATGATGTTCACGCAGAGAAGACACTTAAGCGGAAAATTAGGAAATTAGAAAAAGCATCGAAAAACATAAATAGAAACGTGAATAGAAATACATTTCTATACTCTATCTGTCTTGTTTTTTTGTCTAAATTGCTTGAAGTTACCACAAAATCCCAACTCGTGATAACAAAAGAAAAATCACACACAAAAAATTAATGGGCTTATATCCGGGGGGGGGCTTATAACTGGGGGAGACTATAACCGGGATTTTACGGTATAGACATATGACTGTTCAAATTTTTGAAACCTTTGAGTACTAGTATGATAATAGAAATTTCAAAACTTGAGTTGTTTAATTTAATGGAACGTGTTAAAGTTTACATTTTTGTACCACAACATACACTTTTTTCTCAATCAATAATATACTTGGTAGGCTTCACCTCACCTTATCGCCTTGAACAGTAGGCGCCGACTTTAAAAGTTTACCAAGAGAGACGGCTCCACACTGGAAATGAAAATATTCATATAAAATGATAAACTGATATACACTTTATATATGCTGATATATAAAGCATCGCTTAACACCAGGCGCGCAAATCCACGGAGAGGGCTGGGAGTCTCCAAACTGCATTATTTCACATCGCGAAATGTTGTGTTAAAAAACAAGCCACATGAATTCAGACAAGAAAATCAACAAGATAAAAACTTTAACAAATGGAGAAACTATAATGGTTGTAAACCAAACCAAATTTTATCTCAAACTGCATTTTGTTCTTGAAACGAAAAACTAAGTGCAAGTTCATTTTTCGCCTAAGAGGTAACCACAAGTGTACAAGTGTCTCGTCTTATTTACAATTTAATCAATCCCACACCTACTACTGCATATATACGGCACGATAAAAGTGATCACTCGAGCGTTCTGGAGAAACATTCCATAAATTACAGTCCTTTAAGCTTGGAAAACAGAGCACGTCTAGAAACACCTCCCCTTCATAAAACGAGTAGATGTCGGATTTCTAAGACGCATTCATTATCTAAGATTGCAGTGTGCAGTCAATAATCCATTCTTAGTATAGAAAATTGTCATAATCTAGCAACATTGTTTTACATATCATATAACAGTTTACAGTTTTAAAGTGAGTCGTGTTTTCTTTATTGATACAAACAAGTTAATGAGTTTTTCAGTTATTGGTGTTCTCTCGTGGTGAACTTGTAGAAAGTGGAGTCATTGCCAGTCTTTCCTCGGATATGGTTGACTGAATCGCTGTCAGGGTGCTATCCAGCTTCGAAGAAGTTTAGTTCACATATAATTTTGAAACGGCAGTGATTTGTCGGTGACGATCGCTCTTTGAAAAATCCATCCAGCTGTGTCACATTAGTAATTCCCTACCTTGTGTTACTCCATAACGCTCTGCGAGCAATTTTGGTGGCTAAATGTCAAAATGGCAGCTACTGCTGTAAAGACTGGCTGACAGTTTTTCTTATAAAACATAAGAAGTATTCAAATCGCTATACTTAAAATTGCATATGAACACTGACCTCACCTTAATAACAATGTCATTAAGTATTGTACATAGCCTGGGCTCTAGTCTTAAACAAGTGATTCCAACAATTACAGTGATCAGACGTCTGTTGCTTTAAATTCAATGCACTCTTTTTCCATTGTATGTACGAGAAAGATTGATATAAAACGAAAGCATAGATTCTGGATCACGGACATTTATCCTCAACACCAGATCCACAATGCTCGACTGGCGTAGAGCAAGGCGCCTGGGCCTGCTTCCGACGGTGGGAGAAATCTTGGGATTTCATTGGACATCTACAGCCCGTCTCAAGCGCTCACCCAGTTAGCTGCTGTCTCGCCACGGTCCGCTTGCTTCAATGGGTGCGTGGGGCTAAGGGAAAATCCGAAAAGCGGATCGGCAACTCCGTACCAGCTAGAAAAAAAAAAAGAAAGCCACATAGCAGCCCAGTTGTACTACTGGGAATAGGGAATGTAGGGACTATGACACTCAGAAGATCTGCAGAAAGTGAATGATGCTCGTAAAAGTTTGATAAAAATAGTTATTAACCAGCAAAGTCAATAAAAATCTTTCTTTTGGATTTACATTATCCGGTACAGTCACATTTGGGGCTACACTTAAAACTGCCGTGATCAACAACAAACTAAGCAGGATCAACATAAACATTTTCACCCTCACAGACACAAGACTTCCTTACTCAAGCACCATCAGAGAGAAAGACTTCAAATTCTTCTGGTAAAGCAAACCGTCTGAAGAGACCAGAGAACATAGTGTCGGCTTTGCCAGCAGGAAAAGGTTGCTGGGCTCCACTGCATCACTCCATAGAAGGAACCGAAAGGATTCTCAGGATACAGCTTCAAACACCAGCAGGTAAAGTCAGCTTCATCAACGTCTACACACCAATGCTGACATCTTCGACTTAGGCCAAGGACAAGTTCCACGAAGAAACCTGCGCTCTGATCATGGCTGTACCTCAAAATGAGCAGATTTTTCTCCTCAGAGATTTCAACTTCAGAGTCGGTGTCGACCGTCTGGGTCAGTTTGGAGTGGGGATGACGAACGAAAATGGGCAGTGCCTACTGAAATTCAGCTGCCATTATGACCCTGGCGTAAAAAACTTTTTTCTGCATCACGCCCCAGCACAAGGTTTCCTGGAGACATCTCAGGTCAAGCATTAACACCAGCTTGATTAGATGCTCACGAGACGCAGAGACCTAGGCTGTGTCAAGCTTATCCCCTGCTACCAGAGTGCCAATTGAGACACAGATCATTCTCCCCTGCGGGCAGTAAGATCAAGCTACAGCCCCGCAAGGTACACCGGACAAAAAAAGACGGCAAGCCTTGCATCAACTTTAGGTAGACGCGTGATCCAGACAAGGTGAAGAAGTTCACTCGAAAGCTGGAAAGAGCCCTCCCTGGACCAGCAGATCGAAATGCCAGTGAAAGATGGTCACATCTCACAGAAACCATCTACGGAGCCCCAATGTCAACCTTGGGCAAAAAGCTGGTCAAGTCACCTGACTGGTTCAAAGCTCACTCATTGGAATTGCTACCCCTCATTGAGAAAAGAGAAGCACCCTCCTAGCATAGAAGACCACGCCATCAGAGAGAAACCTTCAGTCACTCCGTACTGTCGGCAGTAAAATACAACAGACAGTGCGGTGCTGTGCCAATGACTTCGAGCTTCAGCTGTGCTCCTCCATACAGACCCCTGCCAGCGTAGGAAACATCAGGGGCACGTATGACGAGATCAAACAGAATTTAAAAATGCTTAATTACACTACTGTAACAATGCAGTGTCTCCAAATACTTTCAACGTTTCAAGGGCTACGCTTTAGAACAGACAACTCACATTCATCCGCAATTTCTTCTCAAAAATCCATAACAATCACTACATCATAAATATGCTTTCGTCAAATTTGAAAACATAGAGCATCTGTATTTATGGCGCTCTAACTTTTCCAGCATTAAAAAAAACTTGAAAGTACCTTATTTCTAGTTTTAAGTATGTATTATTTTTCCACTAAATTTCCAGTATCTTTATTTCTAGATAAACTCTAAAGAGCAGATAATTCTGCTTTACTAATATTAAGGGGAAACTTTGCAGAGTCATAACTATAATACGCCGACAGAGCAACACATTTAAGCTTGGTCTTGACGTAGTCAAAACTGATCCCGTCTCTAGTGATGCGGGCGCTTTTTAAAATCAATTACAAGTTTTTCAAACAGTATAAGCAAGTTGCTAGTCAGGATGTATGCTAAACTTGAGACTCCTTGAGAGCACTTTCTTCTCAACAACTTTAAGGGTGTAAGCTGAGTAATTAAATATAATTAGGGTTGATATCAGATACTAAATACTCACGTTTTAACTTTTCAAGTTTATTATTCTTGGATAATAAGTTTGAACCTAAGCGCCCTGCACTGCAAGTAAAAAGGCTTTTATTAACGTTTTTTAGACTTAAAATGCATTTTGATGGACATTAATTAACGTTTTATCAGCAATTTAGTTTTTGAGTGACATTAATTAACATTTTTCAAACGATCAAACGTTAATTAGTGCCATCGTTAATTAAAGCGTTTGTTAATAAATGACAAAAGTCAACTAACCATAAAAAATTATTTTTCGCCGAAGTGTTTTCTCTTTCCCTAAAATTTACGTGATGCTTACCTAAAATGCGCTTAAAGAGCAACATTTTCGAGCAATCACCGCCAGACATTGCGTCTCATTAACTTTGTTCTGGCATCACGTATTAAGGATACCAAAAATCGACTTGACCTTCCCGAGGATGCAAAAAGGCTACTCATTTGGGATGCCTTTAAAGGGCAAAACACAGACCGCGTGATGCAGAGGCTCGAGGAACTGAACATCTTGAGTGTAATGGTGCCGGAAAATCTCACCCATTTGCTCCAACCACTGGATATTACAACCAACGGGAAAACAAAACAGATGGAGAGAACAGCGTTTAGATGTCATCATAAATGTTTTGTTAGAGAATCCGAAAGTAGATGTCACGACCATTGACATTGATCTGAAATTATCAACGCTGAAGCCAAAACATCTAGAGAATCTCTGCAAAATCTACGAATTTTTGAAAAATTGAAGCTGGGCAAAGTATATTTTTGTCTGGCTTTAGATACACGGGTATTACAGGCATTGTAGTTTAAGCCAGAACTGGCTCTGTTACATCGCTTGGTCCATTTGCATGATTTTGCAATACATGTTCATTTGATCCATAAAAGTTACTCTTAAAGACTATATTTCTTCGGAAGTTTTTATGTTCAAGTTATACATTTGCAGTTCTGTTCGACAGAGTATGCTTCTGTAGTTTGTGTTTCATTTCGTTGATTGTCGGAAGGGAAAAAAACAGTTTAAAAGGTGAACACCAAAAATAATACCATCATGTAATATCACCTTGAAAATTTGCGACATTGCACTAAAAACATACAAGCTTTTTTCGTCTGACACTCTTCAGAGTATGAAACGTCAGAAAGGAAAGTGTATGTATATGGCACAGAGGCGTCGTGGCGGGGGGCAGGGGGCACTGCCCCCCCTGTTGAGACGTTTGTCGGATTTGTCGGGCTTGTCGGAAAATTTCCAACATACTCAAATTTTGGAAAAAATTTTAAGGAAATTCTTTCTGACACATTATTTCCTTCTTGCTCTACTTGCACTATTGATATCTATTGTAATAGAATTGGCTAACCCTCAATACAAGAACGATGACCTTGCGACATAGATCATGTGGCATTTTCTTTATTTTGTTATCTAGCATGCAATGTAATTTAGTATGCTAGGTAACAAAACAAAGAAACTGTCACATGATCTGTGTCATATAATCACTTCATCCAGAAGGATCGCAACAAAATAAGTTCCAAGTTTAAAACTTCTTAACATTGTTTTACAGGAATGTAAGCACTAATAAAGACAAATCCGCTTTGTATGACTCTTACTTTCGACGTATCCAGTCACAAAATTACTAATAACGATGATTACTGTAAACTGAAAAAGAAAACTCGACACTACTGCACTCGACAAACAGTTTCACACGCCTGACTTTACAAACAAATAAAGCAAAGAAATCACATAAAAAACACACCCTCATTACGTTAACACGATAATTATTTGTAACAAAAAAGCTGATGACACAAACTGTGGAGATGGTATGATGCAATAACATCTAATGTGAATGGCAAGGCAACAAACAGCAGAACTAACAAAAACGAAGCAACCGCAAGCAGGTAACGTCAATAGCCAAAACTAAAACATAAAACTAGTCTTTTTACGAAAATATATCGCTGCACTACTTGGATATTTGTTAGGAAAGTTCGAAATATGACTCCTAAAAAACGTCGGAAAATTGAATGTATGGTTTGTAGGAGGGTGTTTGACAATGACTATCGAAAGGGACACAAAGAGAAGTATCACTCTGCAAAAATGCAGAATCAGCAGCAAATCCCTTACCAGGAAGCAGGGGCACCATTAAATCCGTTTCAGCTATGCAGTCTTCTTATTACTGCTTTTCTACTATTTACAACAACTCTAATTTCGAGCTTCACCCTTTCCACTTTATTAAAAGTTTTGAGGCTGCCAGTAAAAAGCATGGACTTTTATTTTGACTGGGTAGGGTAGGGTTTGCTATCTCCAGTTTGACATTTGATTCGATATTTCTGCATGTGGCTATTTTTCCCGGGTATTCTTCCACAATTCCCACCTTGTTAAAGCCAAATATTAACGAAAAAATGACTTATGATACCCTCCATCCATTAGGAATAAATTTCAAGCACACGAGACGGGGCAGATTTCTCCATGAATAGTCAAGAATCCCAAAACCCTCATATACTCACATTCACAAATAGTTTTAGTTGTCCTGGTATTCTATCAATGTTTATCCCTTTCTTTCTTTTTGAAATTTTGTTCAATGGGAATCGAAATAGACCACTTTCGCAATGACGTCAAACGGCTTTTGATAGCGAGGTGCCATATCGAAAACGAGAATACCGATGTT
>JANTCA010010502.1:0-27505 GCA_024741275.1 Chironex yamaguchii | reverse complement strand
GTCTCCATTGCAGTGCACAACAATGTACTTCCGCAGATTCTCCAGGGTGAATCCTTCCCTGTTTTTTCTCAAGACGTACCGGGAAAAGGACTGTTCGACTTCTACGGAAGTCATCGGCATGAACCGATATGCTGCAAGTGCAGTGGGCGACTAGTTCTCCAAGCTGAAGGCAGCCGGCTAAAAGTTTTCGGGAACTGGACATGCTGGTGATTACAGCTATTGTGATACACTAGTAGCGGGTTATAAAGTGAAGACTTGATGATTCATGAATGACATGTGGCTAAAATATGTAATTATGTGCTAAAAATGAAAAATATGTATTTATGTGCTAAAAACGAGAAATATGTAAAAATATGTGTTTATAACTTCATTCTGAGAGGTCTTCTACTTGTAAAAACATGTTTTTCGTGCATTTGGAACAACCCTGAGTCTCGGAAAAAAAGATGTGTTTTATGTAAAATCCGGCGCCTGCTTATCACATAGATTCATCAGAATACAGTAACAGAAAACATAGCATAATTTGAAGTGTAAGGTACAAAGGCAGTTTCCATTCAGGATCAAAACCTAGCCTGTGTTGACAGAGGGAGTTCGTGGTTTGGCTCTGGTTGTTCCAGTAGTTTGATTTAGTAGTTATCTTATGATCTTACTTTTTTTTCTTGCTCTTTTATTCCTTTGTACCTTCTTTCTTTGTCTTTTCTCGCCCTTGGTTCATTGCTTTCTTGTTGGTCTATGTTCGATCCTACCTTACACTACAAATTCTGCTATGTCTTCAAAATTTGTGTTATTGTGAAAAGCTTTTTCGTCTGACACTTTTCAGAGTATGAATTGTCAGAATAGAATGTATAGGTATATGAAACATGGATTGAAACTACCCAACCATAAATAAAAAAAACCAAAAAAGATGGAAGGATGGTCTAGGGATACCAATTGTCCAAAATGCAATTGTTTCTTCCGTATACAAGTTTTCAAGGTGATTTTCAAGTTCTGTATCTCTCATAGGTTGTTAATGTGTATTTTTTTCTATACAAATACCTTGAGATGTTATTGTGCGAATGTTATATAGAGTTTATATAATTAACAAAAATAATTTGTGTTCTGATCGGCTGCTTCCTTGTTTGAAAAGTTGCAAAATAAAAACTAAGTGTTCTTATTGCTTTTTCTGGGTTTGAAAAGTTACAAAGTAAATGTTGCGATTTGTTCTTACTAAGCAGAGCTTTTTTGTAGCTACACTATGATAAAAGTTTTCTGAGCTTGTTTGGGTATGATAATTTGGGTCAGCAGATGAGTGGAAACCTTTCTTCCAGATAGAGGTTGCATCTTCTATGGCATCTTTGGGGGCATCTTTTGTGGAAACTATTGAAGGCAACTACTTTTCCCATACTCTTGTGTATCTACCACTGCTTAGATATAACCCACAAAACTGTTTCAAAGCAGTTGAACAACCAATATGTAAACTCAAGAATTTGAAATGTGTTATTAGTTGCTTGAATTTGCGTTTTTGATGCAAGAGTAAACATAAGTTCTCTCTGTTTCAATAACAATGACATTAGCAATATTTCACCTTTTTCAGAGTCAGCAGTTCGTAAATATCTTGTCGCAGTTGATGCTGAGAATAAGAGACAGACAGAAAAACAAAAGCAGATGTATTCTGAAATGTTTGGAAAACTTGGCAATTCATAAAGTATTCTTCTTTGCGCCTCATAAGTTGGAGCATACGCCTTTTCAACGTTTGGCAACTCCACTGGCAAGTTCATACTGGATTGAAATCTTTCGTTCCAGAAGACCCGGTTCATCAGTCAAATGTCAATTTATTGACCTTCTTGAAGGACAAAGTATTATTCTCTTTCAGTACTGAAGACACGTATTTCCCTGTTTGGAAATGCCAACAAATTGTGAACCTGCAAACGGTTTTATGTGCGTTTTTGCACCTCTAAGAATGCATTTTGTCAAATAATGTGTTTCTAAAAGCTTGCTTTGAGACGAACATATGTGAAGAGAAGTTATACCTTTCAAAACGATTCATTTATGTGAAGGACGAAGTAGTGGATGACAAATTGCTTGCAAGTCAAAGCAATTTGAGAACTTTGTACTGTACTATGCATGCTTATCTGTTCTTCAAAAAGAACAAACACGCTTCCTTCCTTTGCATGTACTGGTTGTAACAGTTGTACCGGTTTCTGTTAAATGGCTTATCGGTGTGCTATGTTTGTATTGTTATGACACGTTGCATTTTTGTGTCCTGAAGTTCATCACTGTATTTAATGGTAACAAAAAACGTGTTATTAGTGTTAACCGAACTAACGTGTTTTCAATAACTTTGCTCTGAGTCATAGCACGTCATTTGGCAGCAGATAAGAGGGATCCCACGTTTTATTGTAAACGTTTTTAGTTCGTTTACAGGAAAGCGCTGTTAATCTTGTGTACAGGTAATTGATGCGCGACATAGGTTGCTGGTTTCATTTATTTTAGAGAATTTTTAATTGGGATTAATATTGTCAATTTTCACGATAGGCACTTAACAAATGACAAAAAGGGACTGAACAATTGATCGGATAATGTTTCGCCTCCGGAAGGCTTTTCCCTATAAAACGATAGCGTTTGAAATAGAATTTTGAACGAGAGTCGTGGGATGCTTAAATTAATGTGTTATTTCGCTCTCATAAAGGGAAGTGATCCTGGTATGGAAACTTAATTCCAACTGGTGTTTTCTTTCAAAAAAGAATCTTTGAAACTCCCCTTCCATCACTTACTTTCCGACACCATCATAATAGTGTTAAAGTTAGTTTTTAAAATAACATTTTCAAAGAAACGAGTAACTAAAAACTAACGTAAAAATATAAAACTAGTTGAAAAAGAACATAGTAAATCATAAGTGACAGTTCTATTGTTAAGGGGGCGTTGGAGCGAATCTCAGAGTTGAGGAACTACCTAGGACTGCAGATGCTGCTCCTTAAGTTGTACTTCTAGAAGTACAGAGAGAAATTGGTTTGCAGAAGACTTTGCAGAAAACATTTGATTGTATGTAAGAAAAATGTCAGTACATTGCTCTTAGTTGCTTGAACTATAGATCTTAATAATCGATAAGACATTAAACAAAGTGTTGTTGAAGTTATTGCAAAAGGTCTTCAACGTTAAACTTTTTAAGTCTGTTCACGTGGTTTTCATTGAGAGTGACAAACTGGTTTGCGATTTCATGGAGTTCGAGGCAATCCATTCTTTCTTTGCATGTATTAAGAATGGATTCATGATTGAATCTTTCTTGTTGCGCCATTATTAAATGTAGCCAGGTCTTGAATCTTCTTGCTTTTGAAGAGGCTCTTTCGCTGGTCTCACATGAATTAGATCAAAAACCATCACCACCTCGTTAATCAGATTCCTTTCGCTAGCTTGAAGATCGTAAGAGCATTTAAAAGATCTTAGAAGCAAGTGAAATCTTTTTCTTTCATTATCATTTGAAATGTGCTCAGCTGGGCAGTTAGTATCCTAAAATGGAAGTCTTCCTTGTACTCGCCTTTTAGCTCTGGTATTTCGTCATACTTTTCGCTATTTGCAGCTATTAGCAATAGGCCTTCAAGGGGTTCATAAACTTTGAAGGCAGGTTGATTGAAACATTCTTCTATTAAAGAAATGACAAGATTGTTTCTAGGCTTATCATCCTGTAATGGCCTTGCTCTGTTACAAGATACTCTGGTACAGCCATCCCAGGCTCATACCTTTGTGGAACTTGACGTTTTGGTCCGAGTAAGTCAGGAAGCTGTTTCAGCTCCGTATGCAAACTGCCATAATGTCATTGTTCTTTGATTCTTGTGCTTTTCAACATTTTAAATGTAACATTAGGAAGGGGTCCACTAGCTGTAGCAGACAAACTAGGACTTTAAATTGTCGTTGATAAGTTGTCTTTATTGGCACAAGAGTATGGTTATGCGTCCAACAGTGGTCGGCTATTTCATACTTTTTGGTGTCACCATTCTGAACAGCTGTCTTGTGCTCTTTTTCTCTTTGCCTCAAGAAACGCTTTGACTCACCAGTGTAAGTGGCAGGACACCATTCTTTCCATTACCTCTGTTCAACTAGCAAACTTAGTACAAGATGCAATTTTAAGTCATACACAAAATAGATTCAGGTCTGCTACATTTACAAATAACGATCTGGTAGAAGCCATTTACAGTTGCAATAATGTCATTCTGTTAAATGTCTAATGCCTCTTAAGTAACAATTCGTGGATCGTTTTGTTTTTCAAAAATGCAGTAAGTTGCCAATTTGAATCCTCGGTGTCACTAGCCAAGCTTAAGGAAAGTAAGATCCGCTGTACCTCATTTTGTATCTAATAAGACTATATATAAAGTACATAAATATATGTATAAACATTTCTATGACATTAACAATATTGTCTGAACAAACATTGGCATTGTCACTAGTTGTGGTTTTACGAAGATGTCATAACCAAGAATTACAATACGATCCAGAAATCTAGAGTTTGATCAAAATCATCACCAAACAAGAATCGGCCGGAGCAAACGAGAATGCTAACATCTTATAAATGTTTCAGTATGATACATTCAAGACTTTTTGAGTTAATTTGTTAATAGATAAACAGACAAGGATGAAAGAACGCCCTTGAAGGAGGTAACAGTAAGTACTGAAAATAAGTTTCTCTTTAAAATTTGTTCACTGTAAAAGAATGATTTAAGACGTTGTTAAGACTACTGTTCTATTAAGTATCATGAAAATCCGAGCCATCTTTTGACAAACTCAAAGATTTTACCGTATTTATCATGAATACAAGAGCAGGTTGCCGATCAGTTTCAATATGATTGGATTTCCAGACAATTCCTAATTTGCATAGGTAGATATGAATCTAATTCCTGTTCGTACCCAAGACACACTTGCAGTTTCAGTGTTTGAATGTTGGTAGTCAGTGTTTGGTTATTCCTTACTTTCCTAACTAATTTAATTAGTACGACACCATGTTTTGGTTATGTTTGTACCTGCTTTACAACGTCTGTCTTTCTCAACAGCTATATGCAAATCCTGAGTCTGCTATGTTTATAAAGATGAATCAACCAATTACCAAAAAATTGCGGTTACTTAAGGAGTTTGACAGTCCATACATGACTGTATGTACCCTAGCTTGCAAAATTCGTCCAAGATGTAAAGTGGTGGCATGGTCGAACACTACTTTCTCTTGTAAACTTTTCACTGATGCCACCAGAGGCACGGAATTGCTGCAGCTGAATGCCAACAGTACCTACTGGATGAAGACAGAAGTAAGAAGTTTCTAGACTTTTCTAATGTTTGCTCACATTTCAAAACCATGAAGCATTTTATTGTATTTTGTTCATTATTATTGTATTTTGTATTTTGTATTTTTTTATTGTTATTGTATTTTGTGAAAAAATATTGTTCTTAAATATCAATGTTAAATGCGAATGAAACGATATAAATAACCATCATTGGATGAATTTTAAATTGGAATTAGCTGATGAATTATATTTTTTATAGAAATATTGTCATACTGTAAGATTAATTGCGGGTACAGTATGAATAAAAGTATGAAAAGTTCATGTCCGCGATTCATTCAATTTGTTATAGCTGTTACTTTCCTGATTGACAGGTTTTTTTCCTGATAATTTGTTAACAATTTTAGATCGACAGAAGAATAGCAAAACCCTTCATGTTTGTGCTTTACAAAAACCTATTGTAAAAAATAACTACCTTAATTATAAATAGTCACGATTAACGTTTAGAAGCAATGTCAACAAATAGTCCCACTTATCAGTTTGGCCTAAGCAAACAAGCAAGGCAAAGTGCAGAAGAATGTCTGTAATAGTTACCTATATGTATATCAGTAATGGTAGGTTTCCTATATGATCAAACCTTATTAGGACAAGTCGGTTTTGAGCTTCAAATACAAGAAAAAGTTAAGGACAATTCTATTTCACTAAAATTTTTAGTGACGTTATCTATAATAATCGTGTAAGGCGCACGACATTGCTAAATTTGCAATTTTGATAACAAATAATAGTCGCTAATTGTTTACGTTGTCATTATTCTACATTTTTTCATTATTGAAACTTTCTCACTCTAAAAGAGGCAATGATATTTACATGTTAAAATATATAGGCCCATGCTATCTTTCAAAATAAGACTACACTAAGAACAACAGTGAGCCAAATCTAACACATTGTTACTTGTTTTCTTTTGAACAAGTTGATGTATAGATAACTAAAGAGCTGATAGAACATCAGTTCCCTTATCAAAGTTATGAAAAGCAAACGAAAATTTTTACAAAATTACAAGAGCGATGAATACTGAAGGAAAAAAAGTTGCAATGTAAGTCATAAAATTCCAGCCGTGATTCTTGTGGAAACATTGATATCATGTTATTCCTAACGAAGAAAGAAGTGTGGGCTTTAACATCATTTTAAGAAATTCTAAAAAATAACAATAGCCAAAAACCAGAGATTTATAAAGATTGAGATTTATAACTTGAGCAAGCTAGTGTAGATGGAGCTGCGAGAAGTTTCAACAAATTGCTTTAAAAGGCTGTATGAGCAGTGAACTCATCAGAATAGTGGCCCTTTATGTAATTGAAGACAAAAACCCATTCTATGTAAAATATCAATATTTGATCAACCAAAGAGAAAGTAAAAGAGAACTGCCCATCAAACGTTAGTCGAATTTAGCCCAAGGTGTTTTAATTTTCATATATGTATGCAAAGTACTTTCAGTAGCTAGTTACATACTAAGAAGAGTTTTCCCTTCATAAACCTTGAGGCCTCTCAAACTTACTTGCATAGAGGATCGCTTTGAGGATCTTGATAACAGTCAAATTGCATTACATTCCACTTATATAGCGTACACACCAATAGACAGTCACTTTATAACAAGAGTGGACGATCGGGAGTGAATGCCTCATAGTCTTTCAACCTTTCCTATTAAGCTGTTTAGCTTAGTAGAAAAGGCGTCAAATTTGCAGTCTGATTTTGCAGTGCGAGTTTGATTCTCCAACGGTCACAATTATCTCTACTTCTGTTCTTTACACAAGACCACTGTGTCTACTTCTGTATGGAGTTTGCATTATTATTGAAGTAAGGTTATGCAATAAGGCCTAATGCATTCTTCAACACCTTTCTTCGTCCACGCTTTCAAATTCCCTACCAAGTTCTTTAGAGCTATAGAGACAGCACGTCAAGAAAAACAAGTGCCGCAACGATCAGACCTAATAAGGTGAATAACCTAAGCCAGAAAGGACTAAAAAGGCATTACTTAGGATTTAAGCATGTTTTCATGTTGTCATTGAAGCCTTCAGGCATAGAAAATAATACTTTGGCTATTGACAACTTTGCATTCAAGACAAAGAATGCAAGCATTAAACTGAGTCGTGTTACCACTAGCTTTTAATAGCTGACCAGGTGTGTGCAATTTTCCTTAGTATTTACATTTCTGTGTACGTGTAATACTTTATCAAGGCTTATAAAAAAATGTCTTGTACGTAAACTTCTAATCAACACGAGCATGGTAAGCTTATATTTTCTAACTTTCAGTATTTTAGTAATCAATACTACCATGGCAAGGTTATGTCATAGCTTTATGTTTTCATCTTCTTACACGAACGGAGTACTTTTTCAATTTATATACCGTATCTGAAGTGACTCAGCAAAAAGCCAAACACTTCAGATGATTACCAAATTCACAACCTTCTGCCATCTTGGCAGTACGTCAAGACCACTAAGCCGAGACTTCGTTTCTCCAAGGCAAATTTATGATGTCAAACTTTTTAATGATTGCACGAGTACATATAGTATTTGATAGATGATGCTCCAATCAACTTGATCACAGTTAACGTTCTGACTCCCCCATTTCTTTCAGGATTTGTGCCTAAAGCCCATAAGAGAAGTGCCATCCCCATCGTCTCGGAACGTACGTTATTATGACATGAAGGATGAGTATCAGATGCCTCAACTGTCAACGCACTGCTACCTAGGGTGGGAGTACAAGTACTGTGCTAGCCGTAAGTATTGATAACAGTCTTTACAAAAATTGAATACTTCGTAACAAATTATCTTTTGCCTAATACCCATCAAGACCTGGATAGATAGAAGTAAGGCCTTTAGACTGACAAAGTAGGTTTCTTATTGTCCGCGAATTCAAGTTATTTATTAATCGGGAGTAAAACAGACAAGCAACAGGTTTACGAAGTCCAGTTGTATTTCGTGGAAAAGAAACATCTAAAACTTTCATCTGTTTTTAATTTATGTACTTCTTATGTGTTTCGGCTAAAGCGAATTGTTTTAAGAGTTGACTTACAGTGACAGTTTTAAAGAATCTCCCGCATCGTTGTCTGTTCCCATATCCTAACGAATCTGTTTGATCAGTGCCTGACGAATGAGTACATTATTTATAACACGTTTATGTTTTGTACCATTAGAAACTTTGTCACAGATTTGTGTGCCATTTCCGGTTGCAACAAAACTATTTGCAGGACTGTCTTTGAGAATATCTGAAGTTGCACCCTAATCACCTAATCTGAATTTTGTCAGTGATCATTACGCGAGGTTTAAGAAATATAGAATGTTTACATTAAGGCATGTGTGGTATAATGAAGAACAAGGTAGTATTAGCTGTCAAAGGATTCTGTTATTACTATTTTCCTTTTAGTTTGTGTTGGTTTTGACAAACAGTGTGGAGACAACTTAAAATCACGAAATCACATATTTTATACTAACTTAAAATCACGAAATCACATATTTTATACTGACTTAAAATCACGAAAACTTAGAACACATGTAAAGGCTAAAGCATTATTCACAATAAAAACAATAAGTTTATCTACTACTGCTTCTCAGTCATACCTGAAATTGCAATAACAAAAAATTCTAGATTAAGATAAAACATCTGTCAAGATCTGCAGTTGCATGATTCACCATTTCAAACTTACTTCAAAATTAAATTAATGTATCAGTCTTTAATGTCATTTGTACCGGTGCCCTGAACACATACTCTCTGGATCTTATAACCCTATATTTGGAAAAGAATTCCTGTTTTTCAAAGAGAGTTATTCAAAACGTTGAACTAGATAGCTAGTACATAATGACTTTGAGGCACTCGGAAATGTTGATGGAGTACGCGTCCCCGGTAATTGCATTCAGGGGATACGTAGCACAAGTTAAAGGGGTACAAATGTAGATTTAAAATCCCGAGACAAAATCCTCCTGCTATCAGGATATCTTAAAATATGCACGACTGTGAATTACCTGGATAAGATATAAAAATTACTTTAAATGACCTAGATAGAACATGAAATAAGTAAATAAATCTCTTGCCGCAGCAAAACTCACGATTTCACAAACATTTTGGTAAGAGCAACATTATTGTATTTCTATCACACCCGAATAAAGAAAGGTTGCTGTTGTTGTAAGCACGACATCATGAGCAACTGCTGACTTACTAAATACGCATGAAAACTCATTGTACTTATCGTATACTGTTAAATGCGAGTAACTTCTATTTATTACGGTAAAATTTCAGGAATACTTTACAACTGTTCATGTCGTTTTCATATCATTCACAGCTGGGCGATTTTTGGCCCGAAAGTACGCTTCTCAAAAGAATTCTTTCGTCGAGATTAGTACAATACGGTCATGCCAATGCCAAAACATCACATTTTGTTTTTGGACTAGGATTTGGTCACCCCTTAACCAAACGATTCATTTACTTGATTACAACGGAGAAGAGAAACCTTCATCAAGATTTTCAATCTTGTATAATGTTTCAGGCGTACTACAACTTCGTTTAAGCGACATAAGGCTCAATATTTTCATGAAGCTTCAGACTGGTACAGCCAATCACATCTGTGTGGCTACATCAGCTCTTGGTGGTGAACTTAAGGTATACCTTAATGGGTCACTATTCTTCAATGGATCAGTAGACATGACGTCGCTTCAAATCAACAGTGATGGAAAAGTCTATTTTGGTAAAAGCATAATCAACAACCACAATTCCCTATTTACTGGAGACATTGCTGCGGTTTATATTTGGGAGAGGTTGCTGCTTTCTGGTGAAATATTGGACCTCTACACAAAATGCCATGTCCACCATATAAACGATTTACTGCTCCAGTGGTTAGAGAAAAAAGTAGACTTTAGGAATGGAGCTCAAATGTTTAATTTTGAGTGACAAGATACTGTACGTTCAAGCATACGTCGTTTAGTTTCTACACGTGAGTGGAGAAGTTTGATCAACTTTTTCGAAGGAGACTTTTCACTGTACACCAAACCCAAAGTTTCTTCCTCCAGGCAAACGAATAAGCATTAATGTTGATTATACTTAAACGAAATGGAGTAGATAGGGGGTTATCGGCAAGGTAAATCTTTGTAACAGTTGGAAAAATCTTCCCTTTATCAACTTTATTAAAAGGGGCAATGTAAGCCCAAAATTTTTTTTATTTGCTTTCAGTTTAAAATAATAAGGTAATCACCGAGAGAAATTTTGTCAGTTAAAAACTATTGGAGGATAACGTGCCGTAGCCCCTAGGTTCTGTGGCACCTGCATGTCGGAGGTGTTAATTTACACTTACCTAGGCAATGACAATCGTATACATGTAACTTGCTAACGTTTACCGATCGTTAACCATGTGGATTTCTCAGATGCAGAGTCCAACGAAAGCTTTGTATATCCGCTAAACCACTCTGTACACAGGTTTTATGCACTTTAATTATCAGTATATTACCCTGAAGCAAGAGCACTGATCGGTTAGTAGCTGGGGGAACTGCTCCAGGTCCCAAAGGCTTGCATCCACTTAATTTCGCGCTCGCAGCGATCACTGCACCCTTTGTTATGCAAATGATTATTTGATTTTCCGTTCGCCAGCTCTCGGGAGTAGATTCCAAGTCTACTCTCAGGCGTACAGAACTTTGTCGTAAGCGAACAGAAAGCCTTAAGTGCTTCGAGTGGCATCTCGAGTCTTGTTTCAAAGCCAATTGATCACCTGGTCACTGCGAGTATGCAAGTGAAAGTAGAGGCGGCCATAACAGCATTAAGCACGTGTACACATCTCAGGATTCGCCCTGAAGCAAGTTGGAAAGCTTCAGTCATTACTTTACGTACAAATTCGAATTATCTTGAGCTTAAGACAGTCCATTTTTAACTTATGTCTAGGCAATGCTATGTTCAGCATTATCTAAAACTGTTAGTTTATTGGTTTGTTTGCTTATCTTGTTCTTGTTCTCTCATAATCAACAATATATTGCGTTGCACATAGTACAGCTCACACTACATTATTCTGACTATGTAAACAAATATGGCGATTGCCAAATGTTGTACTGTAACGGGTTATATTTGACGTTTATTAAACACTAACTGATCTACTCAAATGGGCATTATTTTTAGATTAGTGCAGTCTTTATTGATTGTCTTTTACCATTTCTACTTTACTTTTGCCTTCAAATGATCCGCCACATTCAGTCGACAGTTTTCAACACAATGGGATAGGCGATTTCTTAAGAGTGTCGCAGATCCACGATTTGTGAGGTAGGTGAGGCTATCAGAGCTTACTTTCTAGAAGGAAGAAGATACGTACGAGTGGGACTCGGTCGACTGCACGGGGGATGGCTAGTATCATGTTACTGGTCACACTTCAATGCGTTCAGCAAAACTGGAAAGCAAGTACACGTCATACAATTTTTTAACCACTTAATCGTAAATACTTCAAAAGATTCTGCCTAAAGCTACAAGAAACCACCCTAAACAGCTTAAATTGTCGGCAAAAGAGGGCGGGCGTCGACTGCGCGGAAAATGGTAGCCTAGAGCAATCAAGTGACGCAATTATATCAACACGCTACTTAACGCAGGTCAGCGTACAGTATTACAGTTTCGAATCCGACGTAATAGACCCTTGAAAATGTTTTGCAACACGTTCAAGGGCATGGACCAACCTCTAGAGGGCACCCTATTGGCAAAGCAGGGGGTGATCGACGGTGAAAAGGGTGACTTTCAAAAATGTTGACATGATCTCGGCGGGACAAGGTATAATTTCTAGTTATACTAGAACCTAGAGGCCGAAACACAACATTAAATCAATGAGTTTGATATGAATTGTGCAATTAATAAGAACGTTGTGGAATACTAAATTTACACACCACGACTGTGTGTTGGTCATAAAATTCATGCTTCACTATGGTGGATCTGCCGGACCCTAAATTAAACACAGGAAAAAAACTGAGATCATATTGATTAAAACACAGTATCCTCGTAAGCTGATTATTGAAAATAGCACCAACATCTATATCGAGAAAAACAGTCACCCAAAGAATACGAGAATTCAAAATTGGTGTCCAGTGCTAACCGGACAATATTGTTCTGTTAAAAACATGTTTTATTCTGTTTAAAAGAGAAACCCACCCCTTCCAACTTAAAAGGAATTCTACCCATCCGTCCTGTTTATTACAATTAGAGAAATTTTCCATCCACTACGTTTATTTAGCCTCCTCCCCATTTACTGGCTATTTCCTGCCCCTTCTATTACCCCTCCCCGTCTATTTGGAGCTTAAGAGTAGTCTGGACAGCCTCGCATGTGCGCGGTCAACTAGACAGTCCCAATTTAGTGTAGGGCAATAACATGACTCTTCTGTAGACACTTTGCTTGTACGGAAAACTGAGCAAAAAGACTTATAATAAAAGCTATAAAGAGAAGCTGAAGAAAGCACTGGACGACACTGTACTAGAAAATAGCATAACGTCGCAACCTTTACATATCTTCTTGGATATAAACGAATGGACATAAAACCCTTACAGTAAAGTTAGGCATATCGGTTACATAATGCACTAGAGCCAATCCCAAACAAAGCAAACAGCATAAGAAATACTTGAAAAGTTCCAACTGACAACAAACAGTACCAGATCACGCCTTTTTACAAAAGATTTTATGCAAGTATATGTAGCAAGTATTTAGTAATAACGCGATTTCAATGAAAGACAAACACAGTACCATTGTAAGTATAAGGTAATTTAATGCGTCGTTTGTCTATGGAATATAAACGTTTATTATCTGTGGCTGCGATCATAGTTTATTTTAAACTCGTATAAGGCACAGTCCCAGAAGTATAAAAATGAATGTACTAAGCGTGGCAAAATGGAGGTAACAGTCCAGAATTTATTCCCGGTAGACTTCCAATATGAAACACAGTACCCTATACGTAAGATGATCTGCAGTCTAAGCTTTAGAACTCGTTTCATGCAGATCAGATGCATACATGCATGCACACATACACGGATGCATACACACATACATTCACATATGTATACATACAAATCATCATCATGGTGTCACTTCACACCTCTTGGCGTTAGTGTGGTCTTAATGAGTGCTCGCCAACTTTTATACGTACAAATAGATAACGGTCAATAATTGTTGAGCACGCAGGGCCGAAACTACAAGAATCACACTCCATCGCATCACTACGATGTCGTCGTTAGCGCATTGATCGCTCACCGGATGTGCTCGCGTAAGATTCACTGTAGAATAGTATCCATGGCAACATTGCACAGAGGGCGGGAGGAAAGTACGTAAAACGCTAGCGCAATCAACATGGTCACAAGATAATAGCATATCAAAGATTACCGGATGTTTACTACATAAACTGCAATGACAGAGACAAATTTTATGAGTGCTCTACTGAAACTTGATATCAATCACTCGTGGTAGGGATTGATCCAAGGTCTTAGTTGAAAATTCTACCATTTTGGAAAGTCGTGACGGATAGCGGCCTGTCTAAGCATAACTTGTTACAATGTCCTTTAGAGCAACCCAGACAATAAACGTAAATCCAAATATTGCAAAATACAGCCGGAAAATAGAAATCACAATTTTATGATGCAAAACAGTTGGGTTTATATACAGCACAATATCTGCAAATGAGGACGTTTCCGCGCGTATACACAATACAGCTGATTGAATTGACATTTCCTGAGACGCAAAGGCTTGTTCAATAAAGTTTCGCAGCGTTTGGCCCGAGTTTCAATTTCCCAGAAAAAATCCTTATGTTACAAGAAATAACCTACTCGAAAATGTAAATTGTGAATGTAATAGCGTATGACATCACCGACATAAAAAGTGAAAAGCATTTTAAAGTCTAATCAAATGCCGACAAGAAATGAACCCGCTCAGCACACAAGTCCTAGATGGTAAGGTTTTTCCATCTAAAACTCCAAAATATTCTCACGAAGCATTTATATTCACTGCCATGTAATTTTCCGAATAATCGTGAAAATATTTTCAGAATTGCTTCTAGAATATAGTATAATCCAAGACTCAGGACGCATAATTTGAATTGCCGCTCAAGACTCAGGAAGCATCTTTTGAACTGCTGCTGGAATATAATATAATCAAAACGAAGTGGTGCCTTTTGTATGCCAGATAGATCAAATAATAGCAGCACGGTTGGTAAATCGTCAGATTCATGAATCAGAACTTCCTGGTTTAAATCCAACTATGGTTGAAACTTCTCTAAAAATACTACCATTTAACATTTTCTTGGTAAAACTAGCATTGATAATATTCAAGGCCAAGCTAGTCTGACAGAGGTTTCACAATGTAACCGAGCAAGAATTAACTTTGCATCATAACAGTCGCCGGGGTGTATATTGGTGAAAAAAACTATTACAAAGAATAAAACAGTTTTGTCATACAAAATACGTTGGAGTATAAAATTCACGTTGTCACTTTCAAGGCATATGTAAGCCAAAAGCTGTGACCCTTGCTTACACTTTTACTTATAAGAATTAGTAATTTACGGCCTCAGAAGATATTCATATTTCGAATGCCATATTTTGGTTTAAATTTTTCTGAACTTTCCCTGATGAGTAGCATTAGGTCGCAAGGTGCCCCCAAAATACCACTATTTTTCACTTGCCTAGGACAGAAAACTAAAAATGGTGAAGGAAATATTTTACTATATATCTAGATCTTCATATACTGTATTAACATCTAGCCATCTAATGGATTACAATCTTTGTCACAATAGACGGCAACCTCTTTACGTAAACAACCCCCATCTTGCAAGTCTTACTCCCACCTGTTCAGGACCCAACAGAACGCCTCCCTGGCATGGGTCTGCCTCGAGGCTCATAGTGTCGTTTAAACCGATTCCGGTGTGATCCAGGACCCTATCGCAGCACTCGTTACAAATGGGGCCTTGCCGGCTCCCCTGTCTGTGACTGTGGTCCTAAACACACCCTCAAACACATCCTGACAGAATGCCATCAAACAAAGATCCAAGGTGGCATTTCTGCGCTACACCAGTTAGATGAGGACGCGGTTGTTTGGTTGGAGAGACAGGGCTTACGATAAGAAGAAGAAGACTCTCATCTGTTAATATCGTGTTTTTAAAGTTTCTTAATATCAGCCTCAGGGTTGATCCTCGTGCGTTTTTATCTCTGACGTCATTCTAATCATGCTTGTTCTTCTGACGTTTCTTATAAACACTGTGTAGCAACGTGAATACCGATTGGTAATTGTAATATAACATTACTATTCAATTTGAGTTCAACAATGTTAAAACATTCTACGAGATGGTGATTATCTGTTCACAAAAATTATTACACCAATAAATAATATGCCTCTAATGGAATTCAACAGTGAAATGGCATGGACAATATAGGTGTAACGCACCAACTATGGCAACAATCAAACGTTCTTTAATTGAAGTTAATGAGATGACGGGGTGTGCCAAAATTAACTACTAAAATTTTAATAGAAACGCCTACATAAGATAAAACTTGGCGACAATGCCTCAGGTTGAAAATAAATGACTCACATCATAATAACATGGACTGTTAATGAAATTCTATACCTGAAAAGTCTTGCATCAATATGAATTACAGGAAATAATTTGCATGTTCAGATTTAATACCAACGTGAATGTTACCAACACGGAGTTTTCGTTTATTGAAAATTAGATTGCCTAGGACATGATATTTAGATGTATTAGCAAGTTTGATAATTCAAGCTTTGATAAGTTAAAAAGGCAAGAGAAAAGAAGAAAGAGCAGTGGGAAAAAAGAAAAGAATTACGATTAGTGTAAACGAAGAAAAGGATTATGAGTAGAATACCAGATGAAAATAATTAGGAACATGGAATACCAGAACGAAAGATTACGAATGGAATACCAGAAGAAAAGAACTATGAATTAAACACCAGAAAAAAAGAATTACGAATTGAACACCAGAAGAAAAGAATTACGAATGGAATACCAGAATAAAACAATTACAAATGGAATACCGCAAGAAAACAAGTACGAATGGAATACCAGAAGAAGAGGATTACGAATTGAATACCAGATGAAAACAATTACAAATGGAATACCGCAAGAAAACAATTACGAATGGAATACCAGAAGAAAAGAATTACGAATGGAATACCAGAAGAAAACAATTAAAAGTAGAATACCACAAAAGTACATGCCTTAAGAAAGAATACAAAATGTACATAGATCTGGTGACTGAAGTGTGGCAGCAAGCTAAAAATTAACATAAACAAACACATTGACGTACGAAATATCAATACACAGATAAATGAAGAAAATCAAGAATTTACAAGCCATGACCTCGTCGACGGTAGCTACTTCATGGCAAGTCGCTTTGACCTTCGTCGGAGTCGTCGTGAGGCACGATCTGCATGCTCCTCATCATCAGCGTAGTTGTCACTGTCAGTGCCAGCATCAGCAAAGCGAAGGCCACGCCTTGACCCTGGGCTGCCTTGCCAGTTGCTGTCTCCTTTTGGGCTTGACTTTCCAGCCTTAATCTTAGTTGGACCATTACGAGTGGGTGAGTGCTCACGCTCGCCTTCCTCAGGATCATCATTCTTCTGTTGTTGACGGGAAAAGAAGCAAACACTATCAATCAGGCGAGGTTGACTACTGTTACCACGTAGTATATAAACATTGATCAATTATCGTCACACGATGTGAATCATCATTACCAAATTAAGGTTATTAAGAAACATTGAAAGGACTGCGAGGGGTATGAACCAAAGAGGGTGCAACCCATGACTAAAGTACTAGGAATAGATAGAACTGCTCAGTACCACAGTTGATAGCAGATCAAAAATGTGCTATAAAGCGCCTATATACTATGAAAAGAAAAACTACTGAAGAAGCAGTATTTGAGGTTACGCGAAACATACAAAAGGCCAACAGAAACGATTAGGGGCCGTTTAGCAACAACAAAAACAGCAATGACCACGGTCATATACCACTTTACAATGCTCTTTGTAGTGGTAACAGGTAATGAAAGAGGCGTTGGTATAGCACTTCAACAAGGCAGTCGAATGAACATTTTACGTAGTTATAAGCTTCCACTTAAAGAAGGCCATGATTGATAGGGTACTTACCCAATTGCGCCATAAAACCATGAGATAAACAGCAACGAGACAGACAACAAGCTGCAAACATAAAAATATCGTAAGACAGTAACAACCAGGTGTTGACAAACACAAATACAGGTTACGTGGGTACAGATGATGACAACTGTTAGCACGGTTTTTGTTGGATTTTTTGGGCTAGAAAATTCTGGGCTAAAAATCCAGTAAACACAGATTTCTAGTCACGTAATACGTAAAAGAAAATAATGAACGACAAATTCGTACCTGAAATACAATCCACCAAGCTACAGCCAAAGCATCTGTTCTTGAGAACAGTTCTCTTCCATGTTTAATGCAAACTAATGCTTCCAATAAGGTTACACAACTGAAGAAAAATACAGGCGGTGGCTATTAACGGTACATGCTTACACAGTGACGATGCCTTCCAAAAGAAATGTAAGTAACATAGTAAAACTCATGATAAAAAATAGACAAAAGCAATGGCACAAACGCAACATTAACGGTTCGATACATAAATAGAAGCTTGCTATAAAGTAATATGGTAGCTAGTAGCAACAATGATCATAACAGTGAACAAGTATGAAAACGCACGTACAGCTATTCACATACAAGCAATGATCATCAGGGTCTTAAGTATGGTTTAAAACTTCCAATCAAGAGTTCTGAAGTGATGGAGGGCATCGGGCCTGTACATTGTCATCACCTATCTTATGTCTACCGCAGAACGATATTATAGCTCCAGTTAACTAGTCTTTTTGGAAGCAGATCCCTTAAGCTTAGCGAGACAAACTCTTAGTAATGGTGTTACGAATAAAATATCCCCTACCACTTTGCACGGAAAAAGGTTGTTAGAACTATTACGTAAGTTATATTATTATTACGCAGTATGACGTCGAAAATCATGTTCCATATTCAGCAGTTAAAATATATCGATAAGATAAGCAAATTGTGCTGCCACTACAGATAAATATATTGGACTATTTAACAGAAAACATCAGAAATTTGAAAAGATTGTCCGGCTGGATGTACAGTCCGTCACATAAACAAACGAACAAATGAGCATGCCTTCCACAAGGGGCAAATTTGTAGCGATTATCATTACTCTCATATTACCGAGCTCAACATATGCCAAAAACTACGGACCGTCTAATTCAACATTACGCCGAAAGAAATAGTTTCAGAAAACATGGCATGATAATACACATAATGACAAAAACCGTATTGGGGACAGATTTAACAATTACATAAACTGTAGAGGAGAACCTTTTTGATTTTCCTATCTCCAGTGAAAGGGAAAAGTTGTTTTTAATTTGAAAAACAAGCTACTTCATTTTTAACTAAAAATTTCTATATACGGTTCACGGCCTTCCTTTTACTAACCAACATGTTTAACATTAATTATATCACACCATGCCATCTAACGCGTATATCACGCGTAGGAAAAGATGGGGTGACTGATTACTTGTTACACATCTTGCACAAACTTTCAGTCCAAACGGTATCAGCTCAAGACGGCTGCAGCTCTACAAGACCTCTGTGAAGTGCTTCAATCATAAGAACATTGGTAACATTTTATACAGCCTAAAAATATTTTCAAGTGCTTGAACAAGGACGAGTTGTTTTGTCAGTCAAGTTTTCTTCCAGTGTTGCTTATTACAATGCCAGGGCTACGGAATTTTAATAGGCATTGAGTTCTTTAAGAGAATGGGCTCCCGTTACCTTCTCTGGCCAATGTCATTTTGCTTGAGGTGACGCGGAATTGAACTCGCTACTAATGCCTTGCAAGACCGTCGTTTCATACACTATACCAAGGCGGTAAAACCACGACTAATCCAGTACCCACATGAAAGATCCAATTTGTGGACGAGCGTATGCACTTTTCTCAACACTCCAAAATATCTGCACGTGAAAAATCTAACAAGTGACTAGAAAATGGGCAACGAGACAGCATGAGTTAAATAACCAAAGTAACACAAAATGACATAGAAAATAACACATTAGCCATTGCTTTCTTACACAAAAACCCAGCACTGGGTTCCAACTCTCTTGCTCCTAGTATCTGTCACGTAAACATAGTACTGCCTGCAACCACAAAGAAGAGTTTGCAATGACACATTAAAATACGAAAACAACAGAATAATCTACACGTTGCAAAGAATGCTGGGTACAAAACAAGCGATACAGCTGCAAAATCTTCACGAAGTGACAATACATTACAATACTGGAGTGAGGCTACTTCAGTAAAAAATAAAGTATGAAAAATATTTGTACGACAATATTCAATCATCTATTTCTCCAACAAAATGGCAACATCCATACTTTTAGCTTACATGAAAGATTTTTATAATAAACAGGGTAAATGTCTCTTAAATCCTCTATCTCCGCTCCCCCCTTTGTATAAATCGCGCCTCACCACATCCTTCATTACTCATCCGAACTGTACGGTCGCTACAAGATACGAACTGGACGGCCGCTAGGGGATACGAACTGGACGGCCGCTAGGGGATAACAAACTGCACGGCCGCTAGGGGATACGAACTAGATGGCCGCTAGGGGATAACAAACTGCACGGCCGTTAGGGGATACGAACTGCACGGCCGTTAGGGGATATAAACTGCACAGCCGTTAGGGGATACGAAGTGCACGGCCGCTAGGGGATACGAAGTGCACGGCCGCTAGGGGATACGAAGTGCACGGCCGCAAGGGATACGAAGTGCACGGCCGTTAGGGGATACGAACTACACGGCCGCTAGGTGATACGAACTGGACGGACGCTTGGGGAACCGATGCTAGTTAGAGTACCAATGTTGGTATATTCTTAAATGGTCATTATTGGAAATGTAACCCATGACTTGTTACACCAGTCCTGACGAGGCAATTCACTTACCATTTTTAAGCATGGATTACTTTGATACCAAGACAAGACTAACCTGAAACGCATTGCATATTTTTTGAAAATATTTTGTTGTTTTAGTGTGGGTGCCGTCATTAGACTGATAAGAATACTAATCATTTGCCTGCCACGTTAGATCCACCCACTGCCATAATTCAGTTGCAAATAACTGGTTAAGCTAATCGCTAACTAAATACGCACATTTTTCATCAAGTGACTGGCTTGTGGACCAAAACACCCGCCACCAAAGTAACAACGGAAATACGTCACTTGATGGGCGCTACGGCAACCAATCACATACTTTACAGGTGCCACGAGTCATACATCTACGTCAACTACTAACAAGACGGTCAAATGTCACTCCAGTCCTGATGAAGTTATTAAGTTACAAGCGATTTCAGTGCTTCAAACAAAACCTCTGATAAAAAATTGAGAAAACGCACTTCAAAAGACCTCACGATAGTTTCTTACCTTAATGTGGGCGCTGTCATCAAGCTGATAAGGATTAGCCGATATAAATTGATTGGGTGATTTGTAGGAACCATAAAAATATGCTTGAGGAAAAAGACGTTAAGCTCGTTTATCTAAAAACAAAAATGCGACGAGCGGCTAGGTTAAAAATCAATAAAAAATATGGACAACAAAAGCCGTAAGATAAGTTTATTCCTGTAACAAACACTAGAGCTTTGAGTGGGAAATTATGATGGCCATGGTCATTACTATTTAAATATGGACACGTAAAGGAAATAATGAAACAAGTAAAAAATCACGTGATCACTAGAAGAACTTTGGAGTAAATTAACTAACTCACAGAAGAACAGACAAATGAGGAATTTATGAAACTATGGAATAGTTAAAATTCGCATATAAAAAGCTACGGATATCCTGTGAATAAAAATGAGTGAAACGGAGTATAAAAATTAACTTAATAAATATAAACAACGAGCTCGTACAATCATAAAACTAATTGCTTGCTAACGATCGATTGATGGACTGACTTAGTGCCTAACTAATTGATTGACTGATTGATTGATTGATTGATTGACTGGCTGATTGATTGATTGCTTGACCGTCTGATTACCTGATTTGTTCGATTGCGTGATTGTTCGATTGCGTGATTGTTCGATTGCGTGATTGTTCGATTGCGTGATTGTTCGATTGCGTGATTGTTCGATTGTGTGATTGATTGAGCGACCGTCTCACTGATTGACGAACTAGTTAAAATACTATACAGAAGCAAATTTCCTTATACCTTTTTCCGTTAATCAAAATAATAAATAACATTAAAATACAATTTACAAAAAGGATATATTAAGTACCTGCCAGACAATACACAGTTGTACAATTGCAAAATATCTCATATAGGAACATTTAGGGTCCATCCATCTGACGTGCATCCAACTAAACAGACAAGCATGCCAAAGAATTAATTGACCTTCTACAATGGTTGCCTTATCATTACATCAAACAAAACTCAGATATCTCATAACTTGTCAGAACATGCTCAACTTTAATTTAGCCAAGTTCAACAGAAAAACAAGTCCTTACATAGAACATGATGCATATCTATAAACGTGGTATACACATTGAAAGCACACAGAAAAAAACCAGAAAGCTTATCTGTTGCAGTTAACAAAAGTATTAAGCATTTCAAGTGAACAAAAGTATTTTAGAGGGAATAAAAGGCCAATAACATTATGTTTTCCACCTACTGTTGCTATGTCATGAGTATTGCAAACTTATCTGTAGACTTTGAGAAGTAATGGAGGCTGTCTTCATAGAGAACATCCATTAACATTTTCAATGACAAATCCCATTGCTTAATTCCTATAGGCAACGTGGCTTCCTTACAACATACATGGACTTGCAATAGCTGGCAACATAGTGAATTTAACTTTTGCCTTAAACCTCTTGTGCCTGTCAAAATACAACAACAACACTTGAGATCACCTTTTACTCTTTTTGTCTCAATTCCCCCCACACATATCCCACAATTGTAGGCAAATATTTATTTACCTTGCTGGCGTAAACTGAAGCACAGCTCTGCGGATTTTCTTTGATGTTCCCTGTATATCCCTGTGCAGTAAAAAATAATAAATATGGATCCCTTGTAAAATTGTTTATCATTATACAATATCATTGCCTACAGAGTGATGTCGAGCAAATATTACTCGGTTACAGCTTACATAAACGTTCATCTGCATTCCAATAAAGGCAAGGTTAACATTCAATTTCCCAATCAACTTGTACACAATATAATATGAGCAATCATTGCATGCTAACATTATTTGGATTGACCAGGGACAATGATAACATCTGATTCATTCTACCATGTTATGACTCAGAATGTAAGCTTAAGAATACTAGCAAAAATGTGTTGTTACATGACTACAGTAGTGTCACTGATTGTCACTTACAAATTTCATTTCAACCCAAATAAAAAGTACATACTTGATGCTCTCCCAGTAAAACTTCCTCATTTCTAGCTTCTTGCACAGATACAAGCCAAAATGTAAACCTAATCCATTGCAGATAAGGACATCTAAGAGAATGGAGTCCCACCAACATTCCTTGAAATTTTCCAAAAGATGAGCAAATGCAATCTAAATAACAAAACATCAATATTAATAATATGTTATGAAGCACAGAATGCCTGCATTAGAAAATAATATGACTAATCAAATACTGGATAACTCTACTCCTACCCTTCACACACATTCAAAGCAGGCCTTGTAGCAAGCAGATTATCACAGCACTAAAATGCCCTCTTCATTTCAATCACATGGGCAGTTGTCCTCTGTGTTTGTCAATGTTCAAAGGCTAATTAGGCTCTTGTTGTTAATAGTAAACACTCCTCTCTAATATGTCCTTTTTGATAAAAAAACCTTTCTGGTGCAGTAAATACGTACTTCAGTAAGACCACTGGACCTTGAAAATATATGAATCACGGCAATGTATCTTGTCTAAAAATTTCATCTCCTGACAGATTAAATATCTTCTAGATTTAAAGCCTGCATAAGTGGTGGTGCCCATGCAATACAGTTCGTTTGCATGTACACACACAATTTACAGCTAAGAAGATATATTCAAAAAAGTAAAATTAGATTGGATTATAAGGCCAATAATTACTCTTCCTTCTGAGATCATAATTAAAATCTTGTTACTGTATCTACTAAAATCTATGGGAACAGACTGCAAGATAGAAGTAACAATTTAAAATTATGAGTAAAAACAAAATAGCTACAATAAGAGCAGCATGGCACTCCCTATGCATCATACTTCTGGAGTTGGCTATAGTTAGATTAGAATTAACTAAAATGTTACTACTTAAATGAGAATTTACCTCAGTTACTTCCCACATGATACTTAGAAGCCAAAGAAGGCCAGCATGGCGCATCAACATGGCTTTCACCACCCAACCAAGAAAATGGGCAACAACAAACACATCCATGCGTGTCCAAATTAGCTCAAATCTGAATGTACAGTCAACAGCATAGTCCTGGAGGAAACAAATTTGAAACAGATTAGAACATTAATGTCATGACAAATTATTAATTTGTCTATTTATGGACAATGATGCATCAATACCAGCCAAAGAGAAATGGGCTCTAATTTGGACTTCCTGATTTCTGACCTCAAGTCAAAGATACAGCACATACTACTGATGTTGTCTAAATCTGCTGTGCTCATTTAATCAATACTGCCACAATAGACTAATACCATTTTCACAAGTAAACACATTCAGATAGCCATGCTGCGGATGCAGACTCCATTCTGTCTATGTCCTTTTCACGATCAAGGTCATTTGCTTCCATTTCCTCATTTATCAAACTGTGAAAGATAAAAAATTACACAGCAACTTGACTTTGAAAATGGCTTAGTAATCAAGGCTTAAAAGGGTAGAAGTCAATTTAATTGAAGCTGTCTGGAGGGTAACAACCTGATGCTAAATACCTTATGTATACCTTAACATGGCACGTGTAACCCTTTTGAGAAAAATACTTCATACTGCTTTAATGCTGACACTGTCACTGTTTATGAAAAGGTAAAGGTTAAGCATGTCAATATACTTATACAGTGATTTCACTGAAGAATAAAGCCAATCTACCGTAAAACTGGCAACATATTACGGATGATATAGACATATAGAGCACATTAAATAGTGCATTGACCATCTTTTGAGTCATACCGTGAGATCAGGTCCCGAATATCTTAGGGCAGGGTCAATGAAAGCTAACATCTCTTTTACATCTTTGTAACTTTGGAAAAGGATAAATGTTAATAACAGTAGATAGAGAATGCTTGCTCCTGTAACAAAAAAGAGAAAGGGAAATTAACAAAAATAACACAGAAATTATTATTTTTTTACTTACACATAACTTGTTAACTGACATAAACTAAACCAGAGCTAGTTTCATACTACAATATTTCAGAGCATTCACATCAAACCATGTAGTACTTGTAACTGTAGTACAATAGAACTTTTTTTGGCATCATTTGTACAATAATTATGTCAAATACTATTTGCGAACACTGACTATAGGCAAAAAGTTGATATATTCCCATTTTCTAAAACACAAAGTTGATGAAATGGACCATTTATTTAGACAAAATGGCATGTGGATCAGAATATTCAACCTACACAACTACAGCAATAAGGTTACAATTATTGGTTTTATGATTCAGGGCATCAATAAAGGAGGTGATTAAGTATTAAAAACATAAAAACAACTAATAAAAAGAACATGCACAATATCAATGCATTTTTGGTATTAGCCAAGCCCTTCTGATTCAGTGGTTGTCCATTACTAGCACCAATGACTTGTCTTAATGTCTTGGGTGATTTGGAAGGGATAGATGGCAGTACGATCCATGATGTATACTAGCTGTCATTTCTGTGTTCTAATGCTACCTCCCTCCAAATGTGTTCCTGCTCTGTTATGTTCCAGACTTTGGGATTCATTCACACTAGTTTCCACCAGTATATGTCACTTGTAGGTACCTCTTTTATTTGCCTTAGTGAGTAGGGAAGTTACTAGACTGTACTGTAGGTAATACCCTCTAGTATCTCATACTTCCTCAGCAACTTAAGCTTAGTGTACCTTTCTCATAAGATCCTGGCAGTCAATCCACATCACATGTCCTGCTCACCAGATCTGTCTTATTGTCAACAGTGATTCTGAAAATCAACATGGTACTTCTTTTTTATGTCAGAAATGTCATCCTGCCACTCCGTGTGAAAGTTTTAGGCTAAGCTCCAGTCTTCTACAATTTGCACCTTTTCGCATTGTTATGGTAATCTAACCAGTACAACCTTAGATTCTGGCAGAAATGTTCATTGTCTGTGTTGTTCTATGTTATTCATTAGCAGGCAAGTATTGATAGAGCAGTTCTGTATATGCAATAGAACATGTCACTCCATGTTGTGTGTACTTTTGATGAACATATCAATTGTATACTGGAAATCCGCTAGGGTTATACCTGCAAGTGTATCATCTGCAAACACGATTCCTTTGACTGGCTCTTTGTCTTCATCCTCCATCTAGCATATCAAGACTTCCTTGAATGTCAATATTTCCCAATTTCTCTTTAGTGCTGGGACAAGTCTTTCAAACCATTATAACTCTTTCAAATTGGTTGTGAACAATCAGCTTCTGGTACATACTGGTTCTTTTGAGTTTTTCATTGCCTTTTCCAGTTCATTTATGGTTATTGGAACAACAAAGCTGAATGTTGCAGAAGCCCTCTCAGGTTTATGCCTTAGGATTTGTATTTGCTTGGTCATTACAGAGTTTACTCAAGTACATAATCACAGAACAAAAGATAGGCATATCCCCTTCAACAATCAATATGCTTTTAACATTTTCTAATTCATCAGAGGCCTCACACTTGGAAAAGCCAGAATGAGCCCAGCCATTATTCAGCATAAACAGCTATTATTATTATTATTTTTGTACAGCATGATGGATACAATTTATTTCAAAGATTGTGAGGCATATACCTCTCAAATATGCAAAATTGAAGATATCAAGTAATTTTACCTAACACAAGCCTCCAAACAGCAGGGTGAGGTCTTGTAAATGGTCCTGCAATAAAAGACAAACAACTCATTATTTGTTTGGACTCTTTCAAACAAGGCTAGAACATTCTGTTTTGGAAACAATCTTTACCATTTTGGGGGCAAAACATCTAAATCTGACCTTAACTCAAAAGCAAAATAAAAAGTTCCATACATAAGTGAGACCTACAACTAAGAAGCAATTTTTAGTTTCTGTTTGCAGATTAGTTGATTAGGGCAAGAATTCAAGAACAAGTAAATTTGATAACAAACTTTTACTTATCTTAAGTCTACATAAAAGACTATTGATATAATCTAACTGCTTAAAACAGTTTTTCACTTTTCAAGTTTGCAATCTTTATACTGTCCATACATGTGGGCTTCTACTGAAATGGCAATTGAACTTGTAAACAATTCAAATTTTGACTGTTCTCAGTCAAAAGGCAGGAATCACTGATGAAATACTGCATGAAGAGGATGATTTTATTCATTTTTACATCGATTTACAAAAAAATGACATATAAAAATTGATTTCCTACTGATCCAAAATAGCTTTAGGGTCCTCTAAGATGACCTTATACTTAGCAGATGTGACAAAAAGAAGACTGAAATGCAAAACGTACCCTCTATCTGCAGATAGGTACTTGGCCTACATTAGGCTTCCTCCACATTAACTTACAAACATAACTTAGCAAACTTTTAAAACACTACATAATGTCTTGTGGGTTACCATTCTCAGGCATCAAATGTTTCCTAACCAAACATTTAAATTCCTTGTTATTTAACCAGCTTTCAAAACACACATAAAATTTAGCAACCTAAAACATGACCTAAAATTGGGCATTATGGACCAGAGTCCTTCCTAGACAAATCAACATGACTAAATAATTTGGAAATACTGGTCCAGAAATAAATGCATTGAGACATAAGCAGACAAAAAATGTAGATTCCCGAAAAGATGATCACGAAACAGGGGTGGTACTTGGTAGTAACAAGATAGCTATTGATTACCTATGTTTTGTCTGTATCATAACTGTTTGTAGATTAAAGTGGACCTACACCTTTTTCAGTTTTGACGAATATTTTTTTAGTGAATCGGAAATGACTAAAATCTGAAAACAAAATTGAAATTGGTCAAACCGTTTTCTTTTTATAAGCATTTAAAGTTCATAAA